>SJYR01005555.1:14502-32955 GCA_006410655.1 Kobus ellipsiprymnus | reverse complement strand
CTACAAGATAGTCTGAGGGCTAGTCACAGAATATCGGTCCTAAACTTGTTAAAACAATCCCCACCCCACCCCTGCCAAAAAAAATTATAAAACCTACAAGGGTAAATTTAATACCTTGAAAGAATCCATAAATACAGTTTGGGTGTGAGCAGGCCTAAACGTTTACAACAATAGTAGCATGCTGACCATTCAACATTAACCTGAGCAGTAATTCTGAAGCAGATATTAGTATACTGCCAGACAGGTTCTAAACAAGAAAAACAGAAAAAAAGATCTCTACCAAATGAAATGTCCCCCAAAATGCTCTTCATAAATGGTCAGAGGAATACTCAATGGTTCAGGACTGGCTCTGCAGATGAATTTCACAGTCAGCCTTCTTCAGTGACTTGGCAAACTGAGACTATGTTCACTGGGTTAACTGGTAACAGTAAGGTGGGTAACAGATGAGCAGAATATGCCTTAACAAAACAAAGAACCCCTCAAATATCATGTTAGAAGGGTGTAGCAAATTAAGTACAACAAAGGGCTATCTAGTATAAAGAATTTACTTTGTGAAGGAACTGACATTTCAGTCTCTAAATAAAAGGCTGCTACCTGCTTAACACAAAACTTTGCTGATAAACAAAGAAGTTTAATCTTTCCAGTTTCTTCTTCAAGACTAACTTTGTTTTGGAGACCAGACAGACTCCTCCCTTTCTAGCGCTCCCTTCTGGGTCCTGTATGATTTCACATGGAAGCCTCCAAGTTAGCCCAGTTTATGAGCTGTTCTATTTATTATGGAGCTAGGGCAGGAGGAACTGTTTTTCTCACTAAAAGGAAACTGAAGGCAGAACCCAACCACAATAAGAAACTTTAAGAAAACAAATAAAAAGTAGCATAAAAAAAGACTAAAACACAAGAAACATTATTGGAATGTTTCAACCCTCATTGTTTTTTCCATCTTAACTGAGTCAATGAAGAGGACTACAGCTAGTAATTTGAGTAACTATCCTGTGAAAATTAACACAACAGTATTGCAACAAAATTCTTTTCACTACTATATATTTGAACAGTGAAACAGCTGCAGAATTAAATGAAATTAAGCTAAATAATACAATAGAAATTAATTAGGTCAAATAAAAATGAAAAAGGTTAAAAAAAGCAACAGACCACAAGCTGAACAGATCAGCTATAAAATACTATTACAAAAAATTAGGCTAAAACTAGCATTACTAAGATTTGCATACAGAAATATTAAGTCACAAAGGAAGGGCAAAGACGGGAAGAAATTACAATGAAAAATAAACAAGCTGAAACAACATGATTTACCTGAATTTACAGAGACAGAACAGACAAGGACCCAGTACACTAGCTCCCAATCCAGAGCTTGTCTCTTTATCTCATGACAATTACCCAAAAACGATGCCTAAATTCTAGTCAGACATGACTGAAGTGACTTGGCACGCACGCATGACTCCTTTCTCTTAAGAAAGAAGGAAACAGACTCCATCTCTACTTAGATTCAGGAAACATTTCAACTTCTTCTTGGAAATGTCTTAGAGAGATAAAAGTAGGATGTTACATTATAATAATACCGAGTGAAATAACTACCAAATGCACAAACGTGGAGCCAAAAGGTCCAGATTCTAGGTTCTTTGTGGTACTGGGTTGTAATCCAACTTTCCTCATCTGTATAATGGAGGAAATAACACCTATACATCACAAGGGAACTGAATTAATTAGTAAGAGCAAATACATAAAGTTGCTTATAAAAACAAAATGCAAACCAAATAAACTCAGTTCAGGTAGTCTAAGGTCAAAGGGAAATGAAGAAGAAAGCTGTCAGGACAGGTATCCTATTTTAGAAAAAGTTGTGTCAAAGGAACAAAGACCCCTTCTCTTTCCCACTCTGGCCCCATTCTTCCATCCCTGCCTAGCTATTCCCCCAGAAGCTCCTAGAAAAAGGCTTGTGAGGTTGGGATTTTAACACAGATTAAAGGAAGAAGGCATCAAATGAAGAACAAGAACAAAAATACAAGTAATTTGGCCTAGCATTCTCAAACCAGAACTCTACCTACTGTCACTTCAATAAAATAAATAGTACTTCATAAATTAAGTGGTCCAGATATCACAAACTAGACAGAAAAACTACTGTCCCCCAAACCCTAGTTCAATCATGAGAAAAACATCAAACAGACTGTGACAGAGGGGCATCCAACAATATCCCTGACCAATACACCTCAAAACTGTCAAGGTTATAAAAAATAAGAAAAGCCTGAAAAATCATCACAGCTGGGAGGAGACTAAAGAGAAATGACAAGTGTATGGTTGTATCCTGGACAAGATCCTGGAATGGGAAAAGGACCTGATCTGAATAAGAAATCTGAATATAATGTACCTATTACTACAATAATGTAATAATTAACGTTAACAATAATGCACCATGTAATACTGGCTCATTAAGTGTAACAAATGTATCATACTAATGTAAGCTGTTATAAAACAGAAAGGAAGGGGAGATAAAACTCTATATTATTTGCTCAATTTTTGTATAAATTTAAAACTGTTCGAAATATATAGTCTTTTTTTTAAGTAGACATACAGATATCTGAATATTCAGAAAAACTTGACCAAGCTCTCTCAGAACCACTACATTCTTAATGAACAACAGTCTGGAGTTGAAAATACAAAATGGCAGGAAGTTTTTAGTCTGAGATCATCTAGTCATTTGCCCAGGAGACATTTTGTGAGCAAAAATATTAATATGTTGGTTTTCAAACTTTAGAATGCATCAGAATCACCTGGAGGGCTTCTTCAGACAAAGACTGATGGGCTCCACACCACCCGGAGTTTCTGATACAGTAGACCTGAGTAAGGCCCATAAATTTACATTCCTAACAAGTTCCCAGGTAATACGGTTGCTGCTGGTCCATGAGCACAGTTAGAGAACCACTATATTAACCACAATACATAAAGAAAAACCAAATGAATCCTTGAGTTTCTATAGTACTTACTGATGAAGGAGAAGGGATTATAAACATTATGATAAAATTATCCAACGAATCTTTTTCCCAAGCAGGGAAAAAGAAATTTCAGCATATACAAGTTATAAAATATGTGAATTATCACAGGAAAGAGTGAGACATACAATCTGCTGACTGCAAGTAACACAAAACCAGCACAGATCACTTTAAGGGACAAATATCCAAAACTACTGTACTATATAATATATGCAGCCTATGACATAAACATGTATTTTAATGACAGCAGGGACTGAGTACACTTCAAAATGTGGCAGAGAAACGAAAGCTTTGGAACCTGTAAAAAGGATATTCACTGAAGGCTTTAAAAAAAGAGAAAAATATGTAAGAGGAAAACTATAGTACTAAAGATGTTAAAATATGCATAAAAAATCAAAGGTTAAATTAAGAATAGAAGAGCCTGTCCTACCCCATATAAAGTTGAAGTTGTTTCTTTTAAAAAGTTATATCAGAAGGAGAAACTGCTGTTTACAGTTCAGAAGATGACAGACTACTGATCAAATCCTATATGGCAAATTTATATTCAGAGAGTCAGGGATTCTTTCTACTTATCTTTCACTGAATAAATGTGTATTTCTCTAAACTAGGCTACTGAACTTATTATGCTGTAAATGACAGATCCCCGCTGGACTGCATTGGAAAGGAGATTATCCTATTCCACCTTTCTCAATGATAGTGGCTTTCACAGCTAAGCAGACACCAGCAGAACGTGGGTCCATGCAGTCAAGCCAATGGAGCCATGGGTCCTGGGCTCGCCTGTTCTCATCTCTTTTCAAGCAATACTCAACTTTTGTTAAAATAAAGGCTAGAAATAAAATGATGATAGTAAAGGTAGTCTTTCTTTTTCTTCCCACATGCTATTCTTGAGCAGGATTTCTCTGCATTTTATCTCACTGCAGAACAAAAGCAAGAACATAATTTTCCCTTGTTGACTCTAAGAACCTCTCCCCAATCCCCATGCCATTAATTAATTACATTAACTTTTGTGGAACAATTAGCATTCTGCTTTACAGTTTCAGAAATAAGTACCACTTTTCCCCATAAAATTATTTATTTCAGCCACTGAATGTACAATACCAAATGTCAGGATATCTCCCTGTTAGTACTCATGTAATTCATTTCAAAATAAAAAGCTGCTTCATCTATTTTTCCATTTACATTATGCTTGTGAATTTTACCTAACTTGAGCTGTACAAATGAAAATACTGTACGGGCATCACTTTCTCCTATACTTTGTAAAATTCAATTCATCATGAAACTGCTTTTCATTCCAAGTAGTAAGTCAAGACATATTTAGATAAACTACCTGAAGGTGCTCCAACCCACGCCAGACCAAGGACACCATCATCAAAATCTCGATCTGTGAAAACGTAGGCCAAACAGTAGTCATCATGATTCTGCTCAGAATTCAGCTCCAGAAACTTCTCCACACCAATATTTGGAAAACGGAATGGATTTGTAGGGTCCTTCTCATCAGCAGTTGTGTTGATCTAAAACCCACAAAAAAATGATTTTAATAAGCAGCTAATGTTAGCAGAGATTTAGTGGAAGTAGTATCCACTACTTAGTCAATTTTATTTTTTAAGTAGCAATGAGGATATCTGAAGATTTAGAAAAATTTGACCAAGCTGGACAATATACTTGGGTTCCAAGGAAGTGGGGGCTAAATTAATGCTTCTACAATTATTCCCACTTCCTCCACCCCATAGCTGATCAAAGACACCAAAAAGGAAGAAAAAAAAAAAAAGGAAAGACAAGGTAGGGGAATTAAAACTGAGTATGGTACATTTCTGAGAAAATTTTCACCCCTTTCCTGAATACTTGGGATGAAAAAACAAGTTCTGCTTTCAAAATTTCTAATAAGGAAGTACAGTTTCTCAAACTTAATCATCTGATCAGTCTCCCTTAGTGCTGATCTCCTACATATGGTGATAAGTAAAGGATATAAAACCCTATATTTCACCTAATTAGCAGAACATAATATAGACATTAATCCAAGACTGTCAATTCAGCAGACAAATCATATTCCTGGTTCTACTTGCCTAGAAAATCATGAGTCAAGCCCAACTAGCTTCAAGTTCAATTTTTTTCCCTGTGTAAGAATTTTTTTTTTCTTTGCCCATTTGTTTCTCTGTTTCAAGCTGAGTTCCTCCAGAATATTTCCTTCAACACTTTATCTACTATGTACTCTTGGGGCAGGTTTCTCTTACACAATATGAAGAATAATCAATTCCGATACCAAACTTCACCAAAACAAAAGCTTTTATTTATGAGTCATTACTTCTTTTCAACAATTTGGTTTTCTCTAAGTAAGAGAACTACATATAAGACTGTTGATAGAGAATAAAAAGGAATATATATGAGAATAAACGTTGCTTAGAAGGCAAATCTCAGTCTACTGAAAATATCAGTGATAAGGTAAGGCTATTACAGTCAATAAAACGAAAACTACAGGTCTTTTTATGATCCACATCTTTGAGTAAAACCAAGGGGTTTACAAACAGGATGGCAGAAACCCCTTGAGGGTAACTGCCCAAGGACAGATATGAGAATATCTGGTTTATCCATTAACAATTAATCAAAAACAATCAGTTATGGTCATATAACACACACACACACAAATCCCGAAACAAGAATACTATGTATTGTAAGTAGCCCACGCTTAGAGACATGCTACATTGCTTTTCCCCACAAAACACAGAAATGAAATTCTGATACTTCTATAATAATGGCTCTAAACAAAAACTGCATCTAAATTTTAGTTACCTATATTAAAAATGGGATGATGAATATTTAAATATGTGCTCACAAAATATAAATTGCAAATTATTTAATGGGCCACAAACTTCAACTGATAAGATTTTAAACTAAAGTTTTAATCTTGATTAAAGGCCGGAAAAAACAACCAACTGCCACATTACCCTTTTATATACATGTGTTTCTTCATAATGCAAATTATTTTACTCAAAAAAATCTACCTTACTAAAACTTAAGGTATTCTCTATTTTTCACTACTTTGCATTTTATTCCTCTGTCTACTAAACAGCAATACTTATACCACTTATTACTTTTATTTGCTCATTTAAATGTTTATATCACTCTCAAAATACATGAAACCAACTAATTACAGTTCTTTATCTATCTATAAACCATATTTCACCTTAAGACAACTCAATGCAGTATTTAATCATGTCACTTTTAAAAGTAAGGACCACTTTCAACTATTTTTAAAAATATATTACACATGTATACTGAAACTATAATCTAGTCAGCCATATTTTAAGAAATATAAAGAATTGTCTATGGGAAATTCCCTGGAGATCCAGTGGTCAAAACTCAGTGCTTTCACTGAGAGGGCTAGGGTTCAATCCCTGGTTGGGGAACTAAGATCCTGCAAGCTGCAGAGTGAGGCCAAAAATAAATAAATACATAATTAAAAAAAATTAAAATTTTTATTAAAAATAAAGAAGTTCTATGGAAAGTACTTTTGTAAAATGATGACTTGTAAAACAATGGGTTATCTAGCTTATAAACTCAGATTCCTAAAAGCTATATACTTTGAATTCATATTTAGGAAACATTTGAAATAGTCCAATTTTGTTAATAATTGAGTATTTACTTATTAACAATTTATAACATTAAAACTAAGAATCAGCATTTCTCAAAATGTGTACTGCAATTCTTTGGAGTCTCAGATGATGTTAATACAAAAAAGGCTAAATGAGCTTAGAAATGTATGGATTTATTTCCCAAAGGATTTCTCAGAACCTGGAATACATTAGTGTGCACTGTTACATTTCAAGAGGAAATAGAATAAAGTGTTTCCCCAACTTCCAATTTTACATAACCACTGTATCTATCCTTCCCTCCACTGGAGCATCAAATGGGACACATTCTAAAATATACTCTATAAGGAAAATCTACAGAAACTGGGGGAAATGTCAAGTACTGAATCTCTAGTTACTAGAGCACTTTATAACTAGTATGTTAATCAGACACATAGGAAACAGTAGTTTCTACCATACTTCTTCTACAGTCCAGATTGAAGCTCTACAGATTTCATTCTTAAATCATAAGTCTAGGTATCCCCTCTGTGTTCAGGTACATCCCAAGATTAAAGATAACCTGTATTAGTAAATACAATTTAAATTATTTAATGCATAAAGATGAAATAAAAAGCAAGCATTTTCATTTCGTAAACATGATGCTTATTGTTTCTCTTTTTTAATGTTAACTATTGAAATTCCTTACTTACTCTTATGCGTTTCACCATGAAACTGATGTTACGGATTCCAGAGAAGTCTGTTGTCTGGTAAATTGTATCAATTGCTTTAACATGACTGGATATCTATTGATTTTTTAAAAAAAGAAAAACATTTTAGGGGCAATGTTGAAATGTGAAAAAGACTGTGAATTTCCATTTTCCAAATCAAGAATTATTCATATTCTACCACATTCAAATTTTAAAATGTCAATATCATATACTAGATGAAAGGATGAAAAAGATTAGTGAGCTGGAACTGCGAAGAGAAACTGAATGACTCTCCAGACTTTTCTCTGGCCAAAACCAAACATGCACTCTTGCCTCAGTCATATAAAACTTTGTTTCCTCAATTCATCCTGCAATGTCATACCTCCATGCCTTTTCACATGCTGCTGCCTTATACCTAGCATTTTACTCCTTAGACTCAATTCAAACATATTCTGTGAATATCTCCCTGTTAGTATCAGAGCACTCAGTCATTCTCTGACTTAGTCTTTCCACTGCTACACTGGTACACATTCTGTAAGTTTTGTCCACGACTTACTATGTAGTAGGCACTGGGTTTCCCTGGTGACTCAGTGGTAAAGAACCCATTTGCCAATGCAGGAGACACAGATTTGGTCCCTGGGTAGGGAAGATCCCCTGGAGAAGGAAATGGCAACCCATTCGAGTATTCTTGCCTGGGAAATCCCATGGATGGAGGAGCCAGACAGGCTATAGCCCATGGGGTCGAAAAAGCATCGAAGATGACTTAGCAACTAAATAACAACAAACACACTGTTTTAGGTGCTGGAGGTATAGTGGTAAACAAAACTGAGAAGGTCCCTATAAATTTATAGAGATTTATTTTAGAGGGGGGGAGACAGGGAATGAAGTAATAGAAATATAAATAATACACATTCAGATTTTGCTAAAATTGAGAGACAAGCAGAATGAAAGATCCTCTTTTTACCTAGCTGACTCCCAACTTAACTCTCTGGCTTCTAAATCACTATACATGAACCTTCCCATCTTCATTTACAAAAAGCACTCCTGCTACCACTTATGTGAAAATATGTATGCATATATAGTTTCAAAACTATTTTCAAAGAAATTATATAAACATAGAACAGCCAAGTAGAAGCATTAACAATTTAAAAAGTAGCCCAGTTTGCCACACATTGATAAAGAACATCATAACACTGCTGGTAAAGTCCATTATAAATCTGTGCTACCTACACTCAGCTTGGTTTAGTGATCCCTTATCCAATTCTCTGTTCTTTCTCCACCCCAAACATTGGCGGTTCAAACATTTCTCCACAGGTGATTAATCAGATACCTTAGTTTACTGAGAGTTCATCTTGAGTTCCTGCTCTTTTAACCTTCAAACTTTTCTATCTTTATCCATTTCTATCTTCCTCAGATGATAACTCTTCCTTATGGAGTAACTTTCTTATATTCTTAACCCCAATCCTTACTGGATCTTCAAGAAAATTGTCTTACATCAATTTTTCTTTTTCATATTTTACACTGCTTCTCTACTGGATTATTTTCCTCTTCTGACCAACTTCTCGTGTGTCCCCCTTTCACTCAAATATTCCATATTATTCTTGTGAAGTCGCTCAGTCGTGTCTGACTCTTTGCGACCCCATGGACTGTAGCCTACCAGGCTCCTCCATCCATGGGATTTTCCAGGCAAGAGTACTGGAGTGGGTTGCCATTTCCTTATTCTTAAGTCACCATATTTCTGGTTTTTCACGTCTCTTGAAACCCTAACTGTTCCTGCCAACCAATTCCTTATTGTTCACAATGTTTTCACCCTCATAACTTTACTGAAAGCTTGCTTAAAGCACATCAACAATCTTCTGCTAACTAAGTCAACTAATATTTATAATCATTCTTTCTTTTTTTCGGCATTCAGTTCACTCAGGCAGTTCAGTCGCTCAGGCATATCCAACTCTTTATTACCCCACGGACTGCAGCACACCACGCTTCCCTGTCCATCACCAACTCCCAGATATTGCTCAAACTCATGTCCATTGAGTTGATGATGCCATCCAACCATCCAATGCCAGGCTTCTTTGCCCTTCACTATCTCCTGAAGCTTGCTCAAACTCATGTCCATTTAATCAGTGATGCCATCCAACCATCTCATCTTCTGTCATCCCCTTCTCTTCCTGCCTTCAAACTTTCCCAGCATCAGGGTCTTTTTCACTGAGGTATGATCGACAAATTAAACGTAAGATATCTTTAAATATCTTACGTTAAAAGTGTACATCATGACAATTTGACAAACATACACACTGGGAAAGGATCCCTCCCATCAAGTTAATTAACACATTGAAGTCATTCTCTTTGTTATCTCCAAATATGAGACTACTAGCTATGCATTTAATTTGAAACTTTTCTTATTCCTTGATTGATCCTACTTTATCTCCTACCTCATTAACTATTACATTTTAGCCCATAGTTTCTCCTCCTCATCCTATTTACTATAAAGAGATTTTATCTCCCAGTTCCTTCCCTTTTGATTTCATTCTCTCTCTTTCATTCTCTTTCCTTGTTTTAACTATCTCTTAAACCCTTAAATTCCATGCAGAAAGCTCAAGGCTAACCTCTCCCATGCTCCAATTCTACATTTTCAATACACTAAAGGGACAATCATGTACATGGGTTTTTAAAACATGTCTAAAAGTAAGTTCATTACCACCAACAAAACAAGTTCACCATTTGTACTAATGACACCTCCACCATCTGTCTCAAATCCTTGGACTCAAAATGCATTCATCAAACTCAATGGATACCTTCAAAATGAAGGATATTTTGAAGAGTATCTCCAAAAAATTTATACTTTAATAAGGGTTTTTCCAGTAGTCATGTATGGATGTGAGAGTTGGACTATAAAGAAAGCTGAGCACCAAAGAATTGATGCTTTTGAACTGTGGTGTTGGAGAAAACTCTTGAGAGACCCTTAGACTGCAAGGAGATCCAATCAGTCCATCCTAAAGGAAATCAGTCCTAGGTGTTCATTGGAAAGACTGATGTTGAAGCTGAAACTCCAATACTTTGGCCACCTGATGCGAAGAACTGACTCATTTGAAAAGACCCTGATGCTGGGAAAGATTGAAGGCAGGAGAAGGGAACGACAGAGGATGAGATGGTTGGATGGCATCACAACTCAATGGACATGAGTTTGAGTAAACTCTGAGAGTTGGTGATGGACAGGGAGACCTGGCATGCTGCATGCAGTCCATGGGGTTGCAACGAGTCGGACACAACTGAGCGACTGAACTGAACTAAACTGAAGGGTTGAAAAGATACAAACGCAGATAATAGTGTAACTATAGTGTGGGCTTCTCAGACAGTAAAGAATCTGTCTGCAATGTGGGAGGACCTGGGTTTTAACCCTAGGTGGGGAAGATCCCTAGGAGGAGGGCATGGCAACCCACTCCAGTATACTTGCCTGGAGAATCCCCATGGACAGAGCAGCCTAGTGGGCTACAGTCCATGGGGGTCACAAAAAATCAGACACAACTGAGCAACTAAGCACACAGCACACAGGGTGTTAAGTATAATGAGAATACAGAATAGAAATTAAATACTCTTATTAGGATTCTTCTACCTTTCTCTCCTTTAAGACCACAAATGATGATCTAACCCTCTTTTCAAAGCTAAGCTCCATTGCCAGCATCTTTTTCATGGAATCATTTTCTTAAATCTCTCTTTTGAATGACACTAAAATATCCTAACTGGTCTTTCAGTTATTTGTGTTCTTATCTTACATATTTTATCACATCACAACTGAAAATACATACTCTTTACTTTTCCAAAATGAGATATGCACTAACTTTAACTTTTAGAGGAAAATATAGGTATAATGAAACAATATGAGAATATCAAAACTAAAAAGTAGCAAAATTATAGATACCTGGGCAATCACAGCTTCTCGTGTTCCGTAATATTTAAAGAACAGGTGATCAGTCTGAATATAAAGCTGACAAGTATTTTTTTCAGCTACAGTTGTACGTTTTTTCCTCAGGAGTTCTGGACCATTAATAGCATGTTCTTCTTGAGGTGTCTATATGTCAAAAGAGTTATTTCTGATCATTAGCATGTTTCACTATCATAATTTATATAATCAATAATATACATTTTAAACTACTTCATTTTCTACTTTATTATTTATTATTTCCTCACACTGTTGAAAATTTCTAAACACCACTTCCAATCTCATAACATTCTACTGTATAGATGATTTATTTATTCAAACAATTCTTTAACTTTGAAACATTTTCAAAACATACCATTTAATATGTAATCGTGTGTGTGTGTGTGTGTATACACATACACATAAAGCAAGTCTTACAGTAGTCTACAATACTTTGACATCTTCCTCTACCAATCTATCACCTGG
Organism: Kobus ellipsiprymnus; assembly: GCA_006410655.1. Lineage (NCBI taxonomy): Eukaryota > Metazoa > Chordata > Mammalia > Artiodactyla > Bovidae > Kobus > Kobus ellipsiprymnus. The sequence goes on along the minus strand of SJYR01005555.1, from coordinate 21,278 downwards.
CTGTGTCAAATTTAGCATCTAAGTACTTAGGGCATCTGCCCACATTACCTCTAGTCCATCACATTAGCCCAAGCCACCATCACTTACTACCTAGAGTACTGCACTAAGAGTGACGGGAATCCATCTCTGTCCATGGCTGACCTTCAATCTGACCTTCAAACTGCAATCTTTTCAAAACACTATTTTGAAAATATTACCCATCTGCATCTGTATTTCAATGACTTCCTATCACTCTAAGAATAAAATCATAAACCCTTTATACATACCACCTAGTCAACACTACAGACTCTGTTTACCTGTTTTGTCTCATTCCACATTACTTCACAGAGAGACCTTACAACACTACCCAACTCTAGCTCTCTCTGCTACAGCTAAACAGAACTTCTCTCCAGTCCTGCAACACATCATCTATATCCCTTCACAGTATTTTGCACATGGTGATACTGCCTTCCCTGATCTAGTCAACTTCTTTCTTCAGACTTAGCAAAGGTTAAATCACCCATTTTACACCTCATAGAACCATGGACCCATGTCCGTCACAGTTAATCATGTGGTTATTTATTTTCTGTGCCCAGTCCACCACCATTACTTCAACCACTAGAATATGAATGAGTTCTGGAAAGAAGAAACTATCTCTGCGTTTGCTTCTTACTATACTGCTAGCTGGCAACACACACTTCACAGGCAAATGGTAGACACTCAATAAGTATTTGTTTAAAGAAATAACACTGCTATTGAATCTAAAGAATTAAATATTTGCTGACATCTAAAAACACCATGTTAAGTGAACTGTAATGACAGTAATAGAGAATTCAACTGAAATTTTAAGCCACGATTCCAAATTTACACTCACATTTTATAATTTCCTTCTCCCTTGACAACTCCATGTTTGTTCTCTTAGTTACTGTCTTCATTGTACTTTTATCTATTTTCACTCAGTACATCATTCTAGGATGGCAGTTACTGTTTCAGCACATTCCATTGTCTTCTGGTTTCAACTGTTTCCAATGAGAAATGAGCTGTCATTTTTACTGCTGCTTCTTTGAAGGTGACTGGACTTTTTACTGGTTGTTTTTAAGAGTGTCTCTTTTGGTCTTCAGAGTTTTCTAATACTGTGTAAAGTATTATTTTCTTCATGAAAAATTTTTCCTGCACTAATAACAGGGTTTACTAAATTTGTTGTTTGATTTTCTCTGTCCTATGTGGAAAATTCTCAGCCACTATGTCTCTATTTCACTCTCATTTTTTCTCCTTCTGAGATATCAACTATTCATACTTCAGAACTTTCTGATGTATCACTATGTCTCCTAAACTCATTTCTGTATTTTCTACCCATTTGTTTCTAAGCGGTTTACCATTGTTTTCTTATGCCATACTATCCAGGTCTAAGTTCATCAAATTCTTAGTTTCTGTTGTTATATTTTTCAGTTCGAGAATTTCCATTAGGTTCTTCTGTTCACTTCCAATTTTCTGCTGAAACTTAAAATTTTGTCTTTATGTACTTGAACATACTATAAAGTCTGTATCTATGTCTGATCATTTCATTATTCAGATACCTTTAGGTTGTTAACATGTCTGACACCTCAGCTATACCTTTTTGAGGGTGTACACCTGTCCTTTATCTTTCTTTTTAAATTTCTATTTCTTATTTTTTGGTCGTGCCATACCATGAGGCATGTGGGATCTTTGACCAGAGATCAAAACCATCCTCCCTGTAGTGTCTTAACCACTAGACCACCAAGAGAGACCCTGTCATTTAATCCTGAATAACTAACATTTGGTAAATAATTTTTTCCCACTCTTCTACCATGTTGTCTCATTGTTAATATGCTGATTATTTTGAACTCAGGGCTGGACAATGTACATGGAAAATCATAGACATAATCTGAGGCTTCAAGTAATGATATCTTTCTCAAGATCTATTAATATATTCACTTCTGGCAAGCAATGAGGCTCGGTGCGTTAGTAATCCTCCATTACCTTAATTCAGTCAGAGATTAAGAAGATGTGGTGAGAAACTCTAACCCCTCTGAGGGGAGGTAGAACACTTTCTGATTCACTTTTACTTCTAGAGAGCAGTCCTTCCTTCACTCACGATCCCAACATAAAGTCCCTAAACAGTATTTTTATCTTTAGCCTCAAGAACCTAGAGACTTCTACTCAGGAACTGGAAGATATAGCTAGAGAAAAGGTAGCCCAAAGTGTCAGAGTCATTTTCCTAAGTGCCCTTTTTCTCCCCAAAGATCTGTCCCCACACTTCTTCAGAGCCCTGTTATTTCTCTAATGCCTTGAAACAGACACACATATATGCAGATACAAATATAAATAAACATAAACACATTTTTAAATATTCATATTTTGAGGTCAGGTTGGTTTACTAGCTGTTCTAAGCAGGAGGATTACTTCTCTATTTTTGAAAACAATTCTTTGTCAATGTCATGTATTGTTAACATAGTCTCAGAGTTCATAACTGTCTTCACTGTAAGGTGTCCTTCACTCTTAATTTTCATACAGTGAAATATACCAATTTTTTAGTAGTGAACGATTTCATGCCTTATAAAAGAGTTTCTCTATCTCAAAATACAAAATATTTTTTAATATCTTTTTTTGTCAAATGTCTTTTCAAATGCTTTTGCCCATTTTTTTAATTGAGGTTTATGTATTTCTTTTTAATTGAGTTCTTGGGCTTCCCCTGAGGCTCAGATGGTAAAGAATCTGCCTGCAATGCAAAAGACCTGGGTTGGAAAGATCCTCTGGAGAAGGGAAAGGACCCACTCCAGTATTCTGGCCTGGAGAATTGCATGGACTGTATAGTCCATGTGGTTGCAAAGAATCGGACATGACTTTCACTTTCACTTTAAGAGTTCTTATTATATTCTGGAGAGGCCTTCTGTTATTTATACGTACTGTTGACATTTTGCTCACATTCTGTGGCTTCTTTTTTACATTTTCTTAACTATATCTAATGAGAAGTTCTTAATTTTACAGAGTCAAACTTCTAATTTTGGGTGGGGAGGATAGGGGGGCAGGCTATTTTTGTGTCCTAAGAAACTGTTTTCTATTTCAAAGTCACAAAAATTTCTATGCTTTAATCTAGAAAAATTACCTTTATGCAGATTTATCATCAATTTTGTATAAGGTATAATGGTATAAACAGGCTTCTCAGGTGGCTCAGTGGGTAAAGAATCCACCTGCAATGCAGGAGACGCAGGCAGATGAGAGTTCAATCCCCAGGTTGGTAAGATTTCCTGAAGGAGGAAAAGGCAACCAACTCCAGTATTCTTGCCTGGAGAATCCCATGGACAGAGGAGCCTGGTGGCCTACAGTCCATAGGGTCACAAAAAGTCAGAAGCAACTAAAGCGTCTGAGCACACAGCACCTAACAGTATAAGTGGAGGTTCTTTTTTTTTTCTACTACTATTGGTCAGACCTTCCCTGATAGCTCCATTGGTAAAGAATCCGCCTGCAATGCGGAGGACGCCGATTTGATTCCTGGCTCAGGAAGATCTGCTGGAGAAGGGAAAGGCTACCCACTCCAGTATTCTTGGGCTTCCTTTGTGGCTCAGTTGGTTGGTACAAAATCCACCTGCAATACAGGAGACCTGGGTTCGATCCCTGGGTTGGGAAGATCCCCTGGAGAAGGGAAAGGCTACCCACTCCAGTATTCTTGCCTGGAGAATTTCATAGACTGTATAGTCCATGGGGTTGCAAAGAGTCGCATACAACTGAGTGGCTTTCACTTTTCCTTTCATTTGTCAGACCACTCTTCTGTCCTTTAAATTACTTTGGGACTTTTCTGAAATTTAACAGACCATTTGTATATGGACTCTCTATTCCATTCCATAACCTGTAATAACTCTATCCAGAGGTCAGGATGATACCATCTTGATGACTGCAGCTTTATAGTTAAGTCTCAAATTCAGGTAGTATAAGTTCTCTGGCCTTTGTTCTTTCTTGAAAATTCTTTTGCCTGTTCTAGGTCCTTTACATTTCCACACAGCTTTGAAAATCTATGTTCATTACTAGTTAAATCCTCACGGGGGGATTATAACTGATTCTTTCATTATAATCACTATTCTCTTTATTTTCAGTAATTTTTGAATCTATTAGTAATAGTTATTTTAAAGTCCTTGTATGCTAATACCTATAATTTCTAGTCTGTTTCTATCTGGTTGTTTTTTTTTGTCCTGATCATGGATCACATATTTCAACTTCTTGAGCTTCCTGTCACCCAGCAATGTTTTCTGAACGTCTTACATGCTAAATGTTACATCACTGAATATCTACATTCAGTGTCCTTTTTTAACAAGCACTATTGAGCGTCATTCTAATTATTTCAATTCAGTTCAGTCTCTCAGTTGTGTCCGATGCTTTGCAACACCATGGACTGCAGCACGCCAGGCCTCCCTGTCCATCACCAACTCCCGGAGTTTACTCAAACTCAAGTCCATTGAGTCTGTGGTGCCATCCAACGATCTCATCCTCGGTCATCCCCTTCTCCTTTAACCTTCAATCATTCCCAGCATCAGGGTTATCTCCAGTGAAATAAATCTTCGCATCAGATGCCCAAAGTACTGGAGTTTCAGCTTCAGCATCAGTCCTTCCAATGAACATTCAGGACATCTCCTTTACGATTGACTGGTTCAATCTCCTTGCAATCCAAGGGACCCTCAAGAGTTTTCTCCAACACCACAGTTCAAAAGCATCAATTCTTTGGCACTCAGCTTTCTTTATAGTCCAACTCTCACATCCATATATGACTACTGGAAAAACCATAGCTTTGGCTACACAGACCTCTGTTGGCAAAGTAATGTCTCTGCTTTTTAATATGCTGTCTAGGGTGGTCACAGCTTTGCTTCCAAGGAGTAAGCGTCTTTTAATTTCACGGCTGCAGTCACCATCTGCAGTGACTTTGGAGCCCAAAAAATGGAGTCTCTCATTGTCTCCAATGGGACCGGATGCCGTTTTTTGAATGTTGAGCTTTAAGCCAACTTTTCCCCTCTCCTCTTTCACTTTCATCAAGAGGCTCTTTAGTTCTTCTTCACTTTCTGCCATAAGGGTGGTGTCATCTGCATATCTGAAGTGATTGATATTTCTCCTGGCAATCTTGATTCCAGCTTGTGCTTTATCCAGCCTAGCATTTCTCATGATGTACTCTGCATAGAAGTTAAATAAGCAGGGTGACAACATACAGCCTTGACAACTCCTTTCCTGAGTGGAACCAGTTTGTTGTTCCATGCCCAGTTCTAACTGTTGCTTCCTGACCTGCATACAGATTTCTCAAGAGGCAGGTCAGGTGGTCTGGTATGCCCATCTCNAAGTTAAATAAGCAGGGTGACAGTATACAGCCTTGACGTACTCGTTTTCCTATTTGGACCCAGTCTGTTGTTCCATGCCCAGTTCTAACTGTTGCTTCCTGACCTGCATACAGATTTCTCAAGAGGCAGGTCAGGTGGTCTGGTATTCCCATCTCTTTCAGAATTTTCCACAGTTTATTGTGATCCACACAGTCAAAGGCTTGGCATAGTCAAGAAAGCAGAAATAGATGTTTTTCTGGAACTCTCTTGCTTTTTTCATGATCCAGTAGATGTTGGCAATTTGATCTCTGTTCCTCTGCCTTTTCTGAAACCAGCTTGAACATCTGGAAGTTCATGGTTCATGTATTGCTGAAATCTGGCTTAGAGAATTTTGAGCATTACTCTACTAGCGTGTGAGATGAGTGCAACTGTGCGGTAGTTTGAGCATTCTGTGGCATTGCCTTTCTTAGGAATTGGAATGAAAACTGATTTTTTCCAGTCCTATGGCCACTGCCGAGTTTCCCAAATTTGCTGGCGTATTGAGTGCAGCACTTTCACAGCATCATCTTTCAGGATTTGAAAGAGCTCAACTGGAATACCGTCACTTCCACTAGCTTTGTTCATAGTGATGCTTTCTAAGGCCCACTTGACTTCACATTCCAGGATGTCTGGCTCTAGGTGAGTGATCACACCATCATGATTAGCTGGGTTGTGAAGATCTTTTTTGTACAGTTGTTCTGTGTATTCTTGCCACCTCTTCTTAATATCTTCTGCTTCTGTTAGGTCCATACCATTTCTGTCCTTTATTGAGTCCATCTTTGGATGAAATGTTCCCTTGGTATCTCTAATTTTCTTGAAGAGATCTCAAGTCTTTCCCATTGAATTGTTTTCCTCTATTTCTTTGCACTGATCACTGAGGAAGGTTTCCTTATCTCTCCTTGCTATTCTTTGGAACTCTGCACTCAAATGGGGATATCTTTCCTTTTCTCTGCTTTTCACTTCTCGTCTTTTCACAGCTATTTGTAAGGCCTCCTCAAACAGCCATTTTGCTTTTTTGCATGTCTTTTTCTTGGGGATGGTCTTGTTCCCTTGTCTCCTGGATAATGTCACGAACCTCTGTCCATAGCCCTTCTATCTATCAGATCTAAGCAGTCTATCAGATCTATCCACTCTGTCTATTAGATCTAACCCTTTGAATCTATTTCTCACTTCTACTGAATAATCGTAAGGGATTTGATTTAGGTCATACCTGAATGGTCTAGTGGTTTTCCCTACTTTCTTCAATTTAAGTCTGAATTTGGCAATAAGGAGTTCATGATCTGAGCCACAGTCAGCTCCCGGTCTTGTTTTTGCTGACTGTATAGAGCTTCTCCATCTTTGGCTGCAAAGAATATAATCATATAATCTGATTTTGGTGTTGACCATCTGGTGATGTCCATGTGTAGAATCTTCTCTTGTGTTGTTGGAAGAGGGTGTTTG
>SJYR01005553.1:60845-71589 GCA_006410655.1 Kobus ellipsiprymnus | reverse complement strand
GTGGGGGACACGGTGGTGCTGGAAAGGTCTTCGATGGCGCCCCTCGGCTTAGCTGGGTCCAGACTGTGGGGAAGGTTCTAGCAGCTCTGGTGGGTAAGAGCCAGCCTCCCCCTGCCCTGTGAAGCTGGCCAGGGGCTCGAGTGGGTCGGGGTGGGGGTTGCTCCCCTCACCCTGGCTTGACACAAAGGTCTGTGTGGATCCGGGTTCAGGACTGGCCCCGGGGAAGGCCCTTGGGTCAGGCTCACACCCCTAGCAGATGAATCCAGAGAAGATGGGGGTGGTCCCGCTCCAAGGCAAGGCTTGGGAGGCCTTGGAGGGCCTGGCCCCCAGGGGGACCCGGGGGCAGCACAGGGGCTGCCGTCACCCCGTGGCCTCTGCTACCAGGTGGAGGAGCGAAGAACAGCGAGAAGAGCTCACAGCCCCACCCCCAAGAAGAGAAACACAGTATAAGGCAATGTTAGAAAACTTTAAATACAGGATCAAGATCCAATTGGTAAGGCATCACAAATCGTAAAAAGTAACTGGGGCTGCATTCAGCATAGCAAATAGACAATCTGAGCAAGCAGCGGCCTCGTGAGGGCAGGGAGCAAGCGGGCCGGGGGCGCCGGCTGCGGCTCTGGGACAGGTCGGCCTGAGGTAACTGGTCTGAGCGCCCGCTCCGGCCCGGCCCTGCCCGTGGCGGCGGCTGCTCCCCATCTGGGCACCGACAAGGCCCACACGTGCTGCCAGGCCTGGGCTCCGGCCCCTGCAGGCTCCAGGTGGCCTTTGAGGGCCTTGTCCCCACCACGAGCCCCTTGCGCTCCCAGGCAGCACCCTGCGGAAACCGCACCAAACCCGGCCGCTTCCCTGAGGAACGCCCTGGCCGCAAACCGCAGCTGCAGCTGCCGTCTAATACTGCCTTATCCTCGGGGTCTGGGGTTTCTCTGAATGCTCTCACTGGCCCTGTAACAAGATCACAGCGCAGGGCGGAGCCCTCGGGGAAGGCACTGGTGCGGGCCTGAACCAGTGTGTTGTTGGGCTGAGCCACCCCAAATCATTGAGTAGTTTTAGCTAAAAAGGTAAACTTCAAAAAAAAAAAAAAAGAGGGAGACTGCTTTGAATGATACACAAACGTATCTGCTCACAGTACAGCGTCAAGGTCCCCCACCCCAAAAAAGAAAAAAAAAGGTTGGGCCAACAGGCCACAGCCAAGCAAGATGCTCACTCCCAACAAGCCACGGCCCTGCCCTGGGGCGGGGGGCGCTGGCCTCAGCCGGCCGGCTCCGCACAATCAGATGCCAGGCTGTGGGTCCATAGCAGGTTTAGCCATTAATGATCAGGTGTCTGCAAATAAAGTTCTCAAAACATCTGTGCCTTTACCAAGGGAGGGAGGGAAGAGGGTACAGGAGATGCTGGCAGTTACTCAAATCCACCCTGAACCAGTCCTCGACGGCCGCGGGTCCCAGCCAGGCAGGGAGGACTCCGTTACCATTCTTTCTTCTTCTCGTCCATGGACACACCCCCTGGGCCCAGGGCCACCACCAGGAGCAAGCCTCCAATCACCGACATGGTCTGGAAGAAGTCGTACTTGAGGAAGTCGTGCATGGGCTTATAGACGGGAATGGTCCAGAAGGCGTTGAAGTACACGTTGATCGCAAACAGCCAGACGACAAGAGTCAAGGCGGCCAGCTTGGTTTTAAAGCCGATGGCCACCAAAATCATCAGAGCCGTGCCCACGATGTTCTGGAGGATCTGCACGGGTCGAAAGGTATGGAATGAGAATGAATGTGAAGAAGAGACGTGTCCTGTTTGATACGCAGGCCGGTTCCAGCTGCCCGCGTCCCTGCAGGCCCCGGGCCAGGGTGGAGTAACTCAGGGCGCGCTGAGAGCCGGCATCACAAGCAGCGAAGGAAAAGAGGCGCTACCGTGGTGAGGGCAGCAGATGGCCGCCCGGATGGAGAGAGGTCTGCAGTTCACAGGGTTACTAGTGGGACTCACTCACAGCTGACCCTAGGGGTCCTGTTAGCTGGGACCACACTCCCTGGAGCTGCTCAGGACCAACCGCTCCCTGCCCCCAGCGCCAAGACCCCTCCTGGGGACCCTGCCCAGCCAGGGCCCCAGCTCTATGAGCTCCTAGGGCCAAGGATGAAGCCTTAGACTCTGCAGCCCCAACCCCTGGCGTGCAAACAGTACACGCTGCAAGCAGGCGTGCCCAGAAGGAAACAAGCAGGTGTGCGTGCTGTGAGCCTGCACCCCCAGCTGGAGGGGCCCTGCGGTGAGGCCAGGGCAGCTTCCTGGCCCCGAGAACTCGGCAGTGTCAGGGACCGCTCTGACAGCCCCTCGACAGTGTGCAGCGCGCAGGGAAGGGGCAGCGCCCTTCCAGAAGGTTGGGGATCAACCGGGGAGACGTACCGAGAAGAAGCTGGCATCAAAGTGGAGCAGCGTCATGAACATCAGGACCAGCAGGACCCGGCCTCCCAGCTGCATGTACTGCTTGGGGGAGCTCTCGCGCATGGTGGGGACGCCCGCGAACATGCTCTTGCCTTCGGATCGGGACTCGGCCAGCAGCAGCAGCAAGCCTCCTCCCAGGGCCAGGTTCCTGTGGGACACACCCCCACAGCGGTCGCTCAGGCCCCCGCCAGTGCCAGGCGGACGGGATCGGAGGCTCCAGCAGGAAGGAGACCCCGCTGACCCCCATGGACAGGACCGGAGACAGATGCGTCTGTGCCCACCGCGGGGCCCGGGCTGGGCTCTCCTGCTGACCAGCGCTCCCCCCGGACCCGTGAGCCCTCGTGAGACGTGGGGTTCTCACCTGTGTTCTTGGGGTTTGGGGATGGGGAAGAAAAGGCCTCACCAAGGTCCACTACAGAGTAAGAAGCATGGTTTTGACCCAGAGAAACTCACTTCAACCAACAGCTACTGACTCTGGAGACACACTAGTCACCAACCAGCAGGCACCTACCTCATCAGGAACTTCAGGTCCCACAGGATGCTGTAGGCGATCGTCTGAGGGGAGAGCAAAGAACGCTTTCAGTCTCAGTGCTTCCAGACAAATTTCTGTATCTACAGAGTTAACAGCATCAGCAATTCTTCCAACATACATGAGAAATCTAAATTCAAGAAAGACAAAACCCTTTCGGGACGTCAACAGCCCCAAACTCAGCAACGGGCTCAGCGTCCCTTGGGGTGGGTGGTGGCCTGGACCTGTCAACAAGCCCCTGCTTCCTCAGAGCTGGGCCCAGACAGTTCTGGAGGACACGGCGGCTCCAAGACCCGACGCGGATGAACTGTAAGCTAAGTGTTTCACGAGTGGCTGCGCGTCCTCTGTGCAGTAGAGAACCCTGTGACCTGCTGCCTTGTCACAAGGAGCTCGGGGAAGCGGCCAATGGTGGAAGCGGAGCTCGGCCCCAAGCGGGCTGAAGGGGAAGGGGGCCGAGTCCTCAAGGCCTCTGTCCCAGGGGCTCAGCTCTAAGCAGGGCAAGAGGAGGGAGACCCGCTTACCTGCAGCGCGATGATGCCGAAGAGCCCGAAGCAGGCGTACTGCACGAAGTTCCTGCTCAGCACCAGGATGCAGCCAGCTGCAAGGAGGCTGAGGTCAGTGCGGCCCCTCCCCCGGCTGCTGGCCCGCAGCAGCCCAGCCACCCGCCCAAGCCAAAAGCAGCCTCTGGTGGGGATGGCCTCTACCTATCGACAGCCCTGGTCCAGAAAGCGGGGCTCCTGGCTAGAGTCGCCGCGTGTTACAGGAAGCTCTGCTGGGAGCTGCAGTCCTGTCCTGGCCCCGAGGTCAGGGGACGGTCGGTGGGAGCCAGGCCCAAAGCCCACGCGGCCGCACCGGCGTCCGAGGCCCGCCCTTCTCCGTTTGCCGCTGTCATCCTCTCCAGACCCTGGGTTCGGGGTGCCTTGGCTCCTCACTGGCCGCCCCCCAGCCCCCTGCACCTCCTGCTCCGGGCACTAAGCCCAGGGCCACAAAGCAATGCGGCCAGGACTAAACACAGAGCAGCCAGCCGAGGGCCGGCAGGGCTTGCTCCCAGGCCCGCCCGGTGCCCTGCTGGGGAGACGCACGGGGGCGCGGGTGCCACTCACTCAGCTGTCCGAGCAGGTTGAGGAAGACGAAGGAGGAGGCCAGCAGGTAGCCGCAGCTCCAGGTGGTGTCGATGTAGTCCCGCTGCTCGCCCCACTGGAACCACATGCGGATGCCGTCCTCCAGGAACGTGCTGATCAGGCAGAGGCGCGCCACGTGCGGCAGGTACTGCTTCGTGACGCGCAGGAACTGCAGGGCCGGGAGAGCCACGGTGAGGCGGCGGGGCGGGGGGGCCTGGCAGCCGCCCCCAGCACTGCCCAGAGGGCAGTGGGGGACCCGAGGACCCTGCCTGGAGGCGAGGGAGACCTCAGTCCGGCCCCGACCTCCTCCTCTGTCATTTCAGCCGGCGTGTGTGCGCCAGCTACAGTCATCACGTGTGGAGCTGCTGCAGGGCAGCACGCCCACCTCAGTCAAGGGCGTGGGAAGCCAGACTGGCCCCCGGCAGACTCAGCGGGCCCTTGGCAACGCCCTGGCCTGGGTCTCTCTGCCGCAGGACCGCTGCCCCGGCTCGCGCCCAGGGTCCATCACGGGGCGTCCACGAAGGCCGTGAGAGCCTGCCTGGCCCCACTACCCTCAAGCTGCTGGGAGAGCCCCGCTGCCACGGTGACAGAAACTTCTGCAGACACAGCCGCCTCCTGCCCCACGCCAGCCAGGCCGTTCACGATGGCCGACTAAGGAACACGCGCGCAACTTGAAACCGAGGCACAAACGTCATTCGGGTGAACCACACGCCCTTTCTCTTCCCAAGCACTCAAAGCGGAGGGACAAAGGGAAAGACGCCCTGTGACACAGGGTAACGGCAGGAACGGGGAGAAAGATCGGGTGCCCGGCTACGTGACTGGTATGTCAGCAGCCAGAGTCCAAAGGGCACCCGTGAATCTGACCCCTCGACGGGACACTGAGTGTCACAGCCTCTCAGGCGGGCTAACCTGCTGCTGGAATAGAAGAAGGTGTGCCTGGGAGCTTTTCTCCCACTTTGGTGTTTTGAAAAGCTGCCTAAAAGTGCTAGGCGCTGCTAAAGCCGTCCGCCATGGTCAGCAGGCCGCCAGCTGCTTAGACCAACCTTTAGTTGTCGGTTCTGGCTGAGTCAGCACAGAGACGCCTCCCCTCCCCCGGGCTCTGGGCCACAGCAGCCTGGCCCGAGGACAGAGGGGTGACAAGCCAGGTGTCCACCCTCTCCGAGTCCCAGAGCCTAGGCCCCAAGTTGTCACTTCTGCACGCATCTGCTTGGCCCCTGACCCCCACGGAATCGCGCCAGAGTCCCAGTGAGAGAGGGACACGCACAGACAGGTGGGCAGGCGGGCCCGGGGCTGAGGCTGACGGCCGGTGCTCCCACCCCGGCTCTGACCCCGATGGCCAACGCACTGTGGACAAGCTGAGTGAATGCTCTGGTGGGGGCAGGGGGTCTCTACTATCCTACAAAGTGAGGACCACTGGGTTAATAGTCATGAAGATTCTTTCCAACCTTAATGAGCAGAGGGAAAAAAAAGAGAATGGACCTTGTCTTTAAAAGGAAAAAAGAAAGAGGTCCCAGATACACCTACGCGAACTCTGGAGTCCATGTAGGGTAGAAGCACTTCAGATCAGGAGCTGTGGGAACAGCAGAGGCCGCACACCCTCCCGTTTCTGCCTCAGGGCCTGAATCAAAACGCCCAGCAACAGGGTGATCACCCAGCCCGGTAGGCCCAGCCGCCAGCCAAGAAGCCCTGGCGACAACACGGGCCTCAGCAGTGCTGAAACCTGGGGAAGCCACCTGAGGCTGGCAGAGCCGCCGGGAGGGCAGTGTGGACTGGGAATCCCAGGCGGGGGCCAGCTCGCCTCCACTGGCCCCTAAACCACAAGACGGAGGCAGTGTTTAAAGCCTCCATGACATGTCTGCACTCTTAATTTGAGTGTCTGGGTCAAGGGGATTAGAGAGCGGCAGAGAGAAGTTCTCTTCCGACAGGTAATTCAGTCCTTCCTCCGAGTGCAGACATGCCAAGACAGACATCTCTCTGAGTTAGAAAACATTGCAAAAATTCAGGTATCTGTGCTCTGAACTAAGCACATCTCAGTGATAAAGAATCCACCTGCCAATGCAGGAAATGTGGGTTCAATTCCTGGGTTAGAAAGGTCCCCTGGAGAAGGAAATGACAACCCACCCACCCCAGTATTCTTGCCTGGGAAATCCCATGGTCAGAGGAGCCTGGCGGGCTACAGCCCATGGGGTCACAAAGAGTTGGACGTGACTCAGCAGCTAGACGACAACGTGGGCCAGGTTTAGGGCCATTTTGTAAGCAGGCTGATCGAGAGCCTCTCTGAAGCCAGCCACCCTCTGACGAGCACCTGTTTGGACTGAGCACAGAGGAAGGCGGCCGGGGGGATGGTGTGGGAGAGAACCGACGTGAGCCTCGCCTGCACGTGCTGTGCTCTCAGCGCCTGGCCCCTGGGCCCACACAGTGCTGCTGCAGACAGTGCCCCCTTGGCACGGCAGAGGAGCCCCTGAAGCAGGCACCCAGAGGCCGCCCAGCCGGTGCTCACGCTAAGCTGGCTTCCTGTGCACACCATGGACCCCGAGGCCAGGGGCTGACTGCGGCCCACGCACCACAGTGGTCATGGGCAGCGCACGCCCTGCGCCCAGAAGATCACGTGGGGAAGGCCGGAAGGAGACGCTGAGTGGGCAGGGCCTGCAGGACAAGGGACCAGGTCTGTCAGCCTCTGGGGGGCAGGCCTTTCGCACGAAGCTCACGGTCAAGCGTGGCATATGGGATCTAAGCAGGACCCCATCTGAGGGCTCACCTACAGAGCTAAGGTTTCTGTGCAAGGGGCTGTGGTTTCCCAGCAGCAGGGATTCAAGCAGCAGTTGTATCCAACCTGGGACGTGGCTCTGGGACACGGCCATCAGGTCACACAGCCACCCGCAGCTCCCACACAACATGGGGAAACCTACTCTCTCTCAGTGTTCAGGACAAAAGGGACTTGAGGAAAGCAGGCTGCCATTCTTGGTTCAAGAGAACTTGTAGGCAGAGGCAAGAGGCGGGTCAGGCTTCCGTGCACCCTGAGAACTGGGGCTGCCCTTCTCCAGGGCCGCTCCGAGCCGGCACACCCCAGAAGATTAGAGCCTGCGGCCAGTGACCTCCGGCCCATCAGGCTGAGTCAGGGCTGGTACCTGAGCACCGCGACGCACAGGGGCACATCCACCAGGGCCCTCGGAGCCCCAGTGAGTCTCCCCAAGTGCTGTGTAAAGCCACGCAGCACCTGGAGGGCCAGAAGAGGTGTTGGTCGGCCCTGGGCTAGAGATGGCCTGGCTTCCCTACGAAAACCCACACGGGACGCAGCGCCACCGAGAGAGGAGCAGTGCCAGGCTGCTCAGGGCCTTCCGGGAGGAGCCCTGCCATCCTCGCGCCTGTGCCTCCACCCCGCTCCCCAAGAAGCAGGGAGGCAGGGCGCCTTCTCAGAACCTCCCGTCTGAGGTCGGAGCAGGGGACAGTGAGTCAGCCGGCTCCTCTCTGCCCTCTCCCCGCTCCTTTTTGGTGTAAGGCCGGAAGCCCTTGTGGGGGAGGGACGACAAAGGAACAGGCAGAGAACACAGGGAAGCCACCGAGCGCTGTCCCACACCGGTGGCTCCACACGGGGTTAAGGCACGGCCCCGAGACCTGGGGGCCCCGGAGGCCCGGCTCAGTGTCCCGCCAGGGCCATCCCCCGCTCCCCAGCACTTGACCAGAGGCCAAAGGGAGCTCCTGGAGGTGAGAGCTCCCAGGACTGGCTCTGTCCTGCCAGGGGACAGGTGGAAATACCAAAGGCCACACGGAAAGCAAGGCCTCATGCAGCTTATCTGTCACCTTGGTGACACAGCCCATTAAGTGCTAATACTCCTATTTACTGGGGCAAATGTGCTTGGGAGTCATAGCCTGCAGCCTGGCCTTGAGTCCCAGCTGCAGGGGACGGGCGTCATTTTGGACTGCTAAATTCATTAGTCTGGCCCCTTCAGACCCAGGCTCAGATGGCTTCCGAAGGCCAGCTTCCACAGACAGCTCTCTCAGCACTTTCTCCAGCAGGAGGACGCTGTCCCTGCCACCCAGGGCAAGGAGCCTGAGGCCAAAGAGGCAGCTGAGCCTGCTGGCCGCAAGGAGCCAGGCCGCTCACCCTCACCCGTGCCTCTGCAGGCCTGGAGAAGGTCGCAGCTCGCCGCCTCCACGTGCCGGGCCCCCACGTGCCGCGCAAGACCACACAGACCCCCCCACTCTGCATCTGAAGATGGAAGCACTGTGGCCTGAGCTCCCGGGATCCTCGGGCAACACAAGGAGTGTGCACGGACGACCTGGCCCCATGCCGGAGCATCGAAGGTTGCGGATTACCGCCGTAGCTCTGAGGGGACACACGGCCCTTCTGAGACCCTGCTCACTTCTGGCTGACTTTCTGTCCCTTCAGTTTTGCTTTTGTTTTCTGAAGATGAGGTTAGAAAAGACAGGTGTGTCACGCTTATATTCAGTGGTCACATCAGTGACTTTCACGACATTCTCCCGGTCCCCTCAAGGGAGATCATTTTCATCTCAAAAGCCCGGACTTTCTGCACCTTCACTGTTGGCAGCTGTTTTAACACTATGTGGATCAATGTCAAAAAACAAAAGTGCCAGCCCGGCCTGGCCAGATTCTGTCCACAGGAAGCCACTGCTTTTACTCTGCGCCCCATCACCCGTCCACGCCTCTCTCTCACACCAGGCCGGGTGGCAGAAGCAGCTCCTACCTTAAGTGGTGACAGCACGGCCGGCCCTGCCCTCCCACGGAAGGGCACGGAGGTGTCTGCGGGCAGCTGTCACCACCAAGGTGGGCTCTGGCCCCCAAAAGCTGACCACAGGAGCCTGCCCTGCCCAGCAGATGTGGCCTTGCTTTTCCAGATCTTAGGCAGCGTGCTCTCTTACAGAAAACACCAAGCTTGAGAAGCTTGCTGCTGTGACACGGGGCTGTGCCCAGGGCTGCGGCACCAGGCCCAGGAGCCTCAGCAGTGAAACCGGTACAGGTTGATCCTGTGCGCCCCTCGAGGGCCTTTCCAGTTCCAAGGTTCTGCTTCTTTCATTTAAAGCAAACAAAATGCATGGAGGAAAAAAAAAAGAAAGGATTACGTAAAGAGTGTGATTTTTTTTTTTTGGCAGGAGGAGGGTTTATCATTTGATAGTTGGCAGCAACTTGAGTGGAGACATTTTATCTAGATTCAGTTATGAAATTCAGTTGCAAAACCGGGGTTGTTCAGGGCTGCAGAGTGTACGAGGCTCTCACGGCTACCAGGGCTGAACTGAGCCGTCTTCTTAGGTGGCGGCTACTCGGGGAAACAAAACTGGGTCACTAAAATCATGTCAGTGAAAGCGGACAAAGTCGGCTGGCTTGGTTTTTGAGAGCTTTCTATACAAACTGTTTTTGCAAGGGATACAATTTTTAGATTGTAAACACAAAATCGTGACCTGGGGGAAAAACATTGCTTCAAGTTGACCGCTTTAGCCCCACAGTTTTATAACATAAGCAGCTCACAGGAAAGTGGGGCTGGGAGAACCCAACGGGGAGGCCATGCTAGAGAGACCTCATCCGTCAGGGGAACAACAGGAAATCTCGTTCACCAATAACTGATTAGAAAACAGCTCACTTAACTATTGTTTAAAAATCTCTCTCTCACACACATACACCTTCCAGTGAGCCCAGCCTTGGAGTACGATGAACTATAACCACCCCCATAAAAACAGAAACTTAAACCTCACTCCTTTTAACTCTGACGAAGCCACACAGCCATTAAGTAAACCAAAGAGAGCATGGCGGCGGGGCCGGCCGCAGCTCTTCCTATAGGTCTGTAGACATAACGGGACACTTTCAGCAGCAAGAGGCACACGGCTGAAGAATCACCGCCGTGGTCTCGGGGCCACGCTTGGTCGAAGGAGACGGCGGGAGAGCGCTGTCCCCTTTGCAGGACCTGGTTCTGTCCGTCTAGTTTCCGAACACCTTTATCGGTGACTCAGTGGCCGGTTTCAAGGGCTCGCTTCCCTGTTGCTAGGAATGCCACCTGGACACTCCTGGACTCGCGAACAGGAAGGCAGGCGCCCCCTCCCCCTAGCTGTATGTACAGACAGATACCCATTCATTTCATCGCGGGGCAGAGTCCAGACAGGGAAGGAAGATGGAAGGGAAGGGTCAAAGGGACCCCGTGAACCCAAGACGTCTGGGACAGAGCACAGCAACAGTGCCGTGGCTTTCTGCAGCGGGGGTGCCTACCAGGGCGCCCCCCTTTCCACCGGGAGGACCCCCTCAGGCCTCCAATCTGACCAACCCCCCAGTTCAGGATCCGCCCCCTAAGAGTGCCCAGCGGAAGGACAAGCGTGCAGGGACCCCCCAGCGGTGCAGAAGGGCGAGGACGCTCCCCAAGCACCCCCCATCCCACCCCGGGGCCTCAGACCCCTTCTCGGGAGGCGGGGGCCAGCCGCTGACGCCCCTCGGCGTCTAGAACCAGCCGGGCCGGATCAGGGAGGGAGGACAGGCCCACAGAGCTGGGCGCCCGAAGCCCGGGCCCGGGGAGCACACCCGGGGCGCCCCGGCGCGCAAGGGCGGGCTGGGCCCCCGAGGCCGAGTTTGGGGGTGCCCCCGGCCCGGGCAGGCGGCGAGCCCGGGAGGCAGGGCCCGGCTGGGGGAGGGGGAGCGAGCCCGGCGGGGCGTCGGGAGGGG
>SJYR01005553.1:40705-60033 GCA_006410655.1 Kobus ellipsiprymnus | reverse complement strand
CCAGCGGCCGGCCTCGCTCCGCGTCCGCGGCCCCAGCGGCTGCCACGTAGGCCAAGCCTTAAAGGGGCCGCGCCGCGGGGCCCGCCCCGGCCGCGCCTTAAAGGGGCCGCTCGCGGCCACCGCACCCAGGCCCCGCCCTCCCCGCCGCGTTCAGGCCCCGCCCTCCCCGCGCGAGGCCCCGCCCCTGAGGGCCGGCCTGCTGAAAGGACGCCGCAGCCGGCGCGGGTCAGGCGGGGAGGGCCCGGGTCCGCGAGCGAGCTCCCGGGGGCTGGCTGGTGTCCCCCGGGTGGGGGATGGGCGCACACCGGACGCGGACCACACTGCGCATGCTCAGTCCGGGGTCCGACTGCGGCTCGGGCCAGAGGTGCACCCTAGCGCCCCGCAGAGGGACGGGGAGGCCGAGTCTTCCCCTGAAGACCCTATGGAAAAGTACCAGGTGCCGAGCGGTCCCCTGGCGAGTAGGCGGGGACGACGAGGGGCCGAGGGTCAGGGCCGAGCCCAGGGCCCGGTCCTGCTGCCACTACCCCCAGCTCCTGCCGGTTTAACGGTCACAGTCCCTGCGGCCCCCAGGGCTTCCCTGCTGGCTCAGCTGGTCAAGAATCCGCCCCGCAATGCGAGGGACCCGGGCTCGATCCCTGGGTGGGGAAGATCCCCTGGAGGAGGGCACGGCAACCCACTCCAGTATTCTTGCCTGAAGAATCCCATGGACAGAGGAGCCTGGCGCGCTGCAGTCCTCGGGGGCTGCAAAGTGCTGGGCACGGCTGAGCCACTAAGCGCAGCACACCTGAAAAGCCGCCCTGCTTCCACGTCGGACCCCACGGAGGCCAGGCGCCCGTGTTGAGCCAGTATTTGCCTCTAGCTCATAGGTGACCTCCTGGGTGTCCTTTGCCCCTCTACATTGGGTTTCCCCCTCTCTAAAATGACGGATGAAATTAAGGCCTCTCCAGTCTGAATATAGGATGCTAGAAGACAACCCCATCCATTTTTCCCCACAGGTCCATGCACTTCAGCTCCTGCAAACCCTAGAACATTCAGAATTCAACATCTGCAGCCCTCAGGCTCCTAAGACACCCCGTCAGTAGTCCCTAGCTGGGGGAAACTGGGCCTTTTCCAGGGCTTGTGAAAATGTTTAGGGCCTAAAAAATTCACAAAAGGAAAGTTGGAAAATAAAGAGAAATGAATGTTTCAGTTCAGTCGCTCAGTTGTGTCCAACTCTTTGCAGCCCCATGGACTGCAGCCTGCCAGGCCTCCCTGTCCATCACCAACTCCCAGAGCTTGTTCAGACTCATGTCCATCGAGTTGGTGATGCCATCCAACCAACTCATCCTCTGATGTCCCCTTCTCCTCCTGCCTTCAGTCTTTCCCAGCATCAGGTCAGTTCTTCACATCAGGTGGCCAAAGTATAGGAGCTTCAGCTTCAGCATCGGTCCTTCCAATAAGTATTCGGGACTGATTTCCTTTAGGATTGACTGGTTGGATCGCCTTGCAATCCAGGGGACTCTCAAGAGTCTTCTCCAGCACCACAGTTCAAAAGCATCAATTCTTCTGTGCTCAGCTTTCTTTATGGTCCAACTCTCACATGCATACAAGACCACTGGAAAACCATAGCTTTGACTAGATGGGTTTCCCTGTAGCTCAGTTGGTAAAGAATCTGCCTGCAGCGGCAGGAGACCCCAGTTCAGTTCCTGGGTCGGGAAGATCCGCTGGAGAAGAGGCTACCCACTCCAGTATTCTTGGGCTTCCCTGGTGGCTCAGCTGGTAAAGAATCCACCTGGAATTCAGGAGATCTAGGTTTGATCCCTGGGTTGGGAAGATTGCCTGGAGAAGGGAAAGGCCCCCCTCTCCAGTGTTCTGGCCTGGAGAATTCCATGGACTATAGTCCATGGGATGGCAAAGAGTCAGACACGGCTGAGCAACTTTTGCTTTGATTACATGGACCTTTGTTGGTAAAGTAATGTCTCTGCTTTTTAATATGCTGCCTAGGTTTGTCATAGTTTTTCTTCCAAGGAGCAAGTGTCTTTTAATTTCATGGCTGCAGTCACCATCTGCAGTGACTTTGGAGCCCCCCAAAAGAAAGTCTCTCACTGTTTCTATTGTTTCCCCATCTGTTTGCCATGAACTGATGGGATGGATGCCATAATCTTAGTTTTCTGAATGTTGAATTTTAAACCAGTTTTTTTCACTCTCTTCTTTCACTTTCATCAAGAGGCTCTTTAGCTCCTCTTCTCTTTCTGCCTTAAGGGTGGTGTCATGTGCATATCTGAGGTTGTTGATGTTTCTCCTGGCAAACTTGATTCCAGCTTGTGCTTCTTCCAGCCCAGCATTTCACATGATGTGCTCTGCGTATAAGTTAAATAAGCAGGGTGACAATATACAGCCTTGATGTACTCCTTTTTCTATTTGGAACTAGTTCATTGTTCCAATCCAGTTCTAACTGTTGCTTCTTGACTTGCACACAGATTTCTCAGGAGGCGGGTCAGGTGGTCTGGGATTCCCATCTCTTGGGTAATTTTTCACAGTTTGTTTTGATCCACACAGTTAAAGGCTTTAGTGTAGTCAATGAAGCAGAAGTATATGTTTTTCTGGAATTCTCTGGCTTTTTCAATGATCCGACGAATGTTGGCAATTTGATCCCTGCTTCCTCTGCCTTTTCTAAATCCAGCTTGAACATCTGAAAGATCTCAGTTCACATACTGTTGAAGCCTGGCTTGGAGAATTTTGAACATCACTTTGCTAGCATGTGAGATAAGTGCAATTGTGTGGTAGTCTAAACATTCTTTGGCATTGCCCTTCTTTGCGATTGGAATGAGAACTGACCTTTTCCAGTCCCGTGGCCACTGCTGAGGTTCCCAAATTTGCTGGCATATTGAGTGCAGCACTTTCACAGCATCATCTTTTAGGATTTGAAATAGCTCAGCTGGAATTCCATCACCTCCACTAACTTTGTAGTGATGCTTCCTAAGGCCCACTTGACTTCGCGCTCCAGGATGTCTGGCTCTAGGTGAGTGATCACACTATCCTGTTTATCTGGGTCATGAAGATCTTTTTTGTATAGTTCTGTGTATTCTTGTCTCTTTAATATCTTCTGCTTCTGTTAGGTCCATACCGTTTCTGTCCTTTATTGTGCCCATCTTTGCATGAAATGTTCCCTCGGTATCTCTCATTGTCTTGAAGAGATCTCCAGTCTTTCCCATTCTATTGTTTTCCTCTATTTCCTTCCATTTATTAGTTGGGAAGGCTTTCTTCCCTCTCTTTGCTAGTTTTTGGAACTCTGCATTCTGATGGCTGTATCTTTCCCTTTTGCTTCTCTTCTTTTCACAGCTGTTTGTAAGGCCTCCTCAGACAGCCATTTGAGTGTTTCAGTTCAAGCTGGTTTTAGAAAAGGCAGAGGAACCAGAGATCAAACTGCCAACATCCAGTTCAGGCTGGAATCTTTTAATTTCATGGCTGAAGTCACCATCTGCAGTGATTTTGGAGCCCCAAAAAATAAAGTCTGACAGTTTCCACTATTTCCCCATCTATTTCCCATGAAGTGATGGGACCGGATGCCATGATCTTCGTTTTCTGAATGTTGAGCTTTAAGCCAACTTTTTCGCTCTCCTCTTTCACTTTCATCAAGAGGCTTTTTAGCTCCTCTTCACTTTCTGCCATAAGGGTGGTGTCATCTGCATATCTGAGGTTATTGATATTTCTCCCGGCAATCTTGATTCCAGCCTGTGCTTCTTCCAGCCCAGCGTTTCTCATGATGTACTCTGCATAGAAGTTAAATAAGCAGGGAGACAATATACAGCCTATATAGCTAAGTTGGGTTTTGCTCAGTTTGTGAGAATCCCGTTTTGTGTTGGAGCCACATGGGCGGGGAGTGAGGCAGTGTGATAAAGCAGAGGAGTTTCTGGGTGACCAGAGAATTTTAAAAACAAAGTTACTTTTTAAGAGGAAAAAAAAGCCTTGATCTGAGACACCGGGGCATTTTACTGTTTCATTTGCCTGCTGAGAGTGCCTGAGTGTGAGCCTTCTTAGACGGGCATGAGTTGCTCAGGTCTCTGCCCCTGTCATGCCCTGAGCAGGCTTCGGGCTGCAGGTGCTGGGTTACAGAACCCTAAAACCACTCTGGACTCTGAGGGTCCGTAGACTGAGAGCCCCACCACCTGCACGAAGTCCTCTGCCTCCTGCAGCCCCCTTTCCTTCATCTTCTGACGAATGTGGTCGCGCCACCCAGCCTCATGCATCCACGCACCATCTCTGGAGTCAGACTCCCGACTCCCAGGCCAGGCCAGGCCCTCGGAGGTACTGGTACTGTACCCTTGGGCAGGGCCCCAGCTCCTGGCGTCTCAGTTTCCTCCAGTGTCAATGAGGAGATAAGCAACAGTGCCAACTGTGTGGGTGGCTGTAAAGCACTCGGCACATGCCAGGCTCACACAGGGCCGTGGCTTATGATTGCACCAATTATGGACCAGTTACTTTCTTGTTTGGCGGCCGCTGGAAGCCGGGATCCTAAGGGGCTACAGTGAGTGAAGAAACCCTCTGCCCCAGAGAGGTGCTGGCTCTCGGACAGCTGGCTGGGCCTAACCACAGATTGGAGAAGGGGCCTGGGGTGGTGGATGGAGCTCCAGAATCGGCCCCTGAGAGACGGGCTCAGGTCCTGCCTTTGCAGGCCTCCTCAGCCTTCTGGGTCATCGCCTTCTTTGCCAGCCCGCAAAGAAACTTAGGAGGACCGGAGCAGACCCTGGAGGCGGGCACACTTTGGGAAGTGCCCAGATGGGTACGTTTTCCTGAAAGCTTCTCTTTTGCCTGCAGATTTTGGACTGGCTGAATCCTGGGGCTTTGGGGGTGAACCTCGTGGTAGAGGAGACAAAAACCAAAGTCAGACGCGTGATAAAGCAGGTGAGAGGCCGTGCCTGAGGCACTCCAGTGGGGCCGCACCCCAGACACATGCGGACCACCCCCACTCCAGAGGAAGGCTTCCTCATACGACCGCCGGCTTCCTGTCTGCCAGCAGTCCTGGAGGCAATCCAGGGGTGGCGAGGGGCTGCGGGGGGAGCCGTGGGGGTGGTATGAGGCTCCTTGGGATTCCTTGCAGACTCAGCTCTTCCACCTTGATGGGGAAGGAATGCTCATGTTTATTCCAGCAGCAACCACCACCATACTCCCCATTTACGTGGACACGGTGCCAGGCATCATTGTCATCTTGTTTAACCGCCCACCAACTCAACAAAGTGGGACCGATGACCCTTCTTTATAGCCAAGGATAAGGAGGCTGGTTGGCATTACCGACTCAATGGACATGAGCTTGAGTAAGCTCCGGGAGTTGGCGATGGACAGGGAGGCCTGGCGTGCTGCAGCCCATGGGGTTGCAAAGGGTCGGACATGATTGAGCGACTGAGCTGAACTGAACTGAAGGAGGCTGGCTGGGGAGTAGGGGCAGGGACTTGCCCAAGGTCACACAAGTCTAAGGGCAGGACACCACCCCTGGGCCCTTCCCCTGCCTCCTCACCAGGGCTGGCACGGCAGGGTGGAGTGCGCGCTTCAGGGGGATGTGGAGTGTGCATCTTGGCATGTCCGAGCCCAGGCGGTCCAGAAGAGTGGAGGGTCTAGGGGTGGAGCGTGCATCTTGGCATGTCCGAGCCCAGGCGGTCCAGAAGAGTGGAGGGTCTAGGGCAGAGCTTTGCTGCTGGCTGCCACCAGCGCCCTTCCGCTCTGCCAGGCCTCCTGTCTCTGCAGCCGTTCCTCTGAGGCAGCCAGGCTGGGGATCCGTACCAGCCTCCTGCTCCTTTGTGGGCTGGCTTTGAGGACTGACCCCCAGCTATCCACTGAGAACAAGAAGCGCTAGCATTTTCTCGGTCTTTCACTCTGTGTAAGCCACTCTGATAGGGCTTCCCTGGTGACTCAGAGGTGAAGAATCTGCCTTCGCAGGAGACTTGAGTTCAGTCCCTGGGTTGGGAAGATCCCGTGGGGGAGGAAATGGCAACCCACTCCAGTATTCTTTCCTAGGAAATGCCATGGACAGAGGAGCCCGGCGGGCTCCATGGGTCTGTAGCGTCACAGAGTCACAGACAACTTGGTGACTAAGCAGCAATAAGCAACTCTGACAAACAGTCTTACGGGCAATTGTTTTGAGGACCCGTGATCTCCTTGGGATAAATTCCTAGAGGTGGGATTTCCAGGTCAAAAAAAGGTGATGATTTTAAAGCTCTCAGTATGTTTTTGGCCAAAATGACTCAAGCACGAGCCCCTGAGCAGAAGAAAGGGAAGCACAGCGTGCCTGTTTCAGGGTCTTCACACGGGTCTGGGAGCCACTCTCTAACTGCAGTTTCCTCTGTGATCAGCTGATTACAGGAGTTCTCTGTTGGTAAATCTTATGAGCAGAAGTTCTGGGTGAGGATCTGGTAAGATGCGGGGACAGTGTGCACCCACAGTCTTTGCCACCAAGGCTGGTGCAGAGTGGAAGCTGGTGCCGCTCTGCCCAGCGCCCTGCCTCCCTCTGCACACGTGCTGCAGCAGCAACGTCCAGCGCCGGGGACAGCGCCCCCCAACCCGAGTGAGAAATGCAGGATAAGGCTGACACTGCCAAGCTCTTTGGCTCTGGGGGCGACACATTGTTTTCCTTCCGGCTTTCGAAATGGTCTGAAAATGGTTAATGATGCTTTGGAGTTTATGTTATGCGCTCCTAAACTTATCCTTGCAATAGGAGCAAAGATGATCTCACTGCTTAAAGTATTTCTGGATCCATCCCTTAGAGCCTGTCCAGGCCCATCTGGTGCTGTGTGGTGGGTCACGAATGATAGGAGCTCGGCAACCCTGGTGAATAATGGTGGTGGTGGTGATGGTGATTGTGATGGTGGTGATGCTGATTTTGATGGTGGCGGTGGTGGGGATGGCAGTGACTGGGATTTTGGTGCTGGTGGTGGTGGTGGTGGTGGTGGTGGCGATCTGCATGGGGTGCTCACTGCCTGCTGACTGACCGAGCTCTCTTGTGCTTCTCTAGGTGGAGTGCATTGATGAGCACCAGGCCCACGAGGCCCTGGAGGAGGTAACTCTCTGGGGGATCCCCTCTCCAGAGCACGTGGTGCAGGACGCACAGAGCCTGTTCTGTACCCACCTGTGGGGTGGAGGGTGGAAGCTGCTGGGGGCTTGGAGAGTTAGGACCAGCTCTTGGCTGATCCCCCAGGTCATGAAGGGAGTCTGTGCCCCAAACATTTATTTCTAAATCCAGGTGCCGACAATTTAGAATATATGTTCTCAGAGATTACCTTTAAATGTTGGCTAGGTCCCTAGGCTGTTCTACCAATAACCATCTTTTAAATGATCATTTTCTTTAATTATGAAAGTATCAGTTACAACAGAAAATTTGGAAAATAGAGAATTGTTTAACAAAGAAAACATAAACTCTTTTACATTCCTTAGATCTGCCTGTCGGCTCTGACAGTAACATCCTGATTTATAATAAGAGCAGAAACAGCTGCGTATACTTCAGTTTGCTGGGCAAAGGCTCTGAGTTGTTTGAAATTTATACGAAGCTAAATGTCTCCCCTTCCATCTAATGGCCACCGCTTCTCTTCTTTCTGGAATCATGAGCTTTGAGCTTTACTGGCAGCTACTCCATGCACAACGTCTTTGGCTCTGGGGGCGACACATTGTTTTCCTTCCGGCTTTCGAAATGGTCTGAAAATGGTTAATGATGCTTTGGAGTTTATGTTATGCGCTCCTAAACTTATCCTTGCAATAGGAGCAAAGATGATCTCACTGCTTAAAGTATTTCTGGATCCATCCCTTAGAGCCTGTCCAGGCCCATCTGGTGCTGTGTGGTGGGTCACGAATGATAGGAGCTCGGCAACCCTGGTGAATAATGGTGGTGGTGGTGATGGTGATTGTGATGGTGGTGATGCTGATTTTGATGGTGGCGGTGGTGGGGATGGCAGTGACTGGGATTTTGGTGCTGGTGGTGGTGGTGGTGGTGGTGGTGGCGATCTGCATGGGGTGCTCACTGCCTGCTGACTGACCGAGCTCTCTTGTGCTTCTCTAGGTGGAGTGCATTGATGAGCACCAGGCCCACGAGGCCCTGGAGGAGGTAACTCTCTGGGGGATCCCCTCTCCAGAGCACGTGGTGCAGGACGCACAGAGCCTGTTCTGTACCCACCTGTGGGGTGGAGGGTGGAAGCTGCTGGGGGCTTGGAGAGTTAGGACCAGCTCTTGGCTGATCCCCCAGGTCATGAAGGGAGTCTGTGCCCCAAACATTTATTTCTAAATCCAGGTGCCGACAATTTAGAATATATGTTCTCAGAGATTACCTTTAAATGTTGGCTAGGTCCCTAGGCTGTTCTACCAATAACCATCTTTTAAATGATCATTTTCTTTAATTATGAAAGTATCAGTTACAACAGAAAATTTGGAAAATAGAGAATTGTTTAACAAAGAAAACATAAACTCTTTTACATTCCTTAGATCTGCCTGTCGGCTCTGACAGTAACATCCTGATTTATAATAAGAGCAGAAACAGCTGCGTATACTTCAGTTTGCTGGGCAAAGGCTCTGAGTTGTTTGAAATTTATACGAAGCTAAATGTCTCCCCTTCCATCTAATGGCCACCGCTTCTCTTCTTTCTGGAATCATGAGCTTTGAGCTTTACTGGCAGCTACTCCATGCACAACGTGTCTGAGGCACAGTGGTGGACCCAGGCCACATTCATGGAAGAAAGAAGCGGGGGCCATCCCGTACTCCCGAAAGCATCACCACCCACCCCCACTCCCTCCCACGTCTTGCTGGGCCACTGCCTTTCACACCCAACCTGCCATCATGAGCAGCTGTCCATCTGGCTCCAAATTGCTAAGGGAGCCACTTCTGGTGCCTCACCACGATCGTTCTCAAAGCACTTGGAGCTGAGGACAGGGGCCTGGGACCTCTAGTGCCCACAGCCAGGAGGCCAGGGGGCCAGGGCACAGCAGTACCCCCTCCCTTTGGCCACACCCCCTTCCCCAGACATCCCGGACTCTGCTTGTTTCCAGCGCGCCAGGCATTCTGCCTGCATGGGCTCACCCGGTCCCCCTGACACCCCACGAGGCAGATACCATGGGTACTGCTCTTTCCAGTGGGGCTGTGCAGCTCAGAGAGGTGGAGGAGCCTGCCTCAGTCACACAGCGCAGCCAGCACACCCTGGAGACAGGACCTGCCCCAGGCCATCTGGCTCCTAAACTCTGGGCCGCCCACTCTCCCGGGACCTCACCCCTGCCCTGGGTGGAGGAGCTGGCTGAGAGGCGGTCTTCCCCTCACCTCCACCTCATCTGCCCTTGTCCACAGCTGATGCCACTGCTGAAGCTTCAGCACGCCCATATCTCCATCTACCAGGAGCTCTTCATCACGTGGAACAGTGAGGTGGGTCAGAGCCGGCCCCGTGGACTCGGTGGGCACAGAGGGTCCCCCACCCCGCCGATTGTAACCCTGTGAGCGCCAATGGCAGGACCTCTGCGAGGCGCCCCCTGGCTCTGCACCCTCCGGGCCACGCGGGGCTTCTGGGTAGCATCTTACCTGGGAACCTACAGCCTCTGCCTGGGGCTCATTATCCCACTTTCCAGGAGAAGGCTGGGAGAAACCAGCTGGCAACAACCCAATGTCTCTCAGGTCTGGGCCTGGCAGCCCCTAAGCCCTGCGCTGGGTCCTGGTGGTCATCTGACTCCTCGTCTTCCCAGGGACCCCGAGGCCTGCCTGCCAGTTACTCCAGATGGGGCTGAGCTGGGGGCTGCTGTGTCCCGTCAGGCGAGGCCCTTCAGAGGGAGTGGGTCTCAGCTGAGCCCTAAGGGATGAAGGTGCCAGGGCCCCGGGCGCCGTGGCCTGCGCGTGCCGTGGTGACTCACACACCTTCAAGAAAAGCCCGAGTGGGGCAGGAGGGGGGCCACTCGGGACAGGCCGTGCCCACCCCCTGGGGGATGGGGGCGTGCTGCCGTGCCACCGCCGGCCCGGGGAGGAAGGTCCCCGAGCGGTGATGGGCCAGGAGGCCGCAGGCCTGGGATGCCAGGGGCCCGAACGCAGCACCTGGCTAAGGGGTCCGGGCGGGACCCAGCTCAGGGGCTGTGTCCCCAGCAGATCTCCTCTCTGTTCCTCTGCCTGGTGATGGAGTACCACAAGGAAAGCTTCCAGAGTGTCATTGAGAAGAACAGGGCGGCAAAGACAGCCATGGACTCCGAGGTAAGACCGACTGTCAGGGATTCCAGGCCTGGGGCCCACCTGGGCCGTGTGAGGCCCCACAGCGGGGGCACACCGGCAGAGCGGGGGGCAGGCACCACTGGAGCCCGGCTCATTTCTTCTGATGCTTATGAGTGAAGGTATTTGCCTACCGTAATGTGCACAGATCTTAAGTGTAGAGTGGGCTGCGTTTTGCATGGTCGGACACTCCATCCCCACCTCTCATGAGGTCAGAGTGCTCCTGGCCCTCCAGACGCCCCTAGCCAGTGCCAGGGCTCGACTGCTGCCTCCGGAGATCCCCTGCCTGTCCCTGAAGTTCCCACAGACGGGCTCAGACAGCATGACGTTCGCTCGTTCGCTCGTGTCTGGTTCCTCCTGTCCGTCCTGGTGCTTTGAGATTTACTCACCTGTGAGTGTGTCAGGGGACTCATGCCTGACTCACACCAGGTGATGCTTCTGAACTGCGGTGTTGGAGAAGACTCTTGAGAGTCCCTTGGAGGTCAAACCAGTCAATCCTTAAGGAAATCAGTCCCGAATATTTATTGGAAGGACTGATGTTGAAGCTGAAGCTCCAGTACTTTGGCCACCTGATGCAAAGAACTGACCTGATGCTGGGAGAGATTGAAGGCGGGAGGAGAAGCAGATGACAGAGGATGAGATGGTTGGATGGCATCACCAACTCGATGGACATGAGTTTGCGTAAACTCCGGGAGGTGGTGATGGACAGGGAGGCCTGGTGTGCTGCAGTCCATGGGGTCGCGAAGAGTCAGACATGACTGAGCAACTGAACTGAACCGAGCGTCGGGAGAGCGTGCCTGCCCACAGCCAGGTGCGGCTCCATAGGATGGCCGCATCTCCGTCGCGCACCTGGTCCAGGGCTGTGAGCATCTGGATTGCTTCCAGGTTGGGGCTATTGTGAGCAAGGGCCGCCACGAACACTGCAGGGCATGTGTCTGATGGACCGGAACATCCGTTTCCTGGGGGAGCCCCTCGGCGTGGAGTTGCCGGGTCACAGAGTGGCTGCCTGCGCTGCTGCGGCCAGCGTGCCGGGTTTCCCGGGTGGTTAGTCGACTTGGCGCTGGCCCTCGAGGCGCGGCCCTCGGGCTGTGCGTCCCGGCCCACACTGCTCCGTGTCAGTCTTCTCCTTCTCACATTGCTTCGCGTGGCCGCGCCGGGTCTCAGTGGTGGCACGCGGGATCGCGAGCTGTGGCGTGTGAGCTCTCACTTGCGGTGTATGGGAGCTCATTCCCAACCAGGGACCAAACCCTCGCCCCCAGCATCGGGTGCACAGAGTGGTAACCCCAGGACCGCCAGGGGAGTCCCAGCCTTCTTGGTTTTAACTAAAAATCACGTTTCAGTTTCACTGATTTTGAGCGTGGCCGTGGTGAGCTCTTTTTGGTCGTTTGGCTATCTTCTTTGGTGTCTGTCCACGCCCTGGCCCGCTTAAACACGGGGTCGTCCGTCTTACTGATTCGTACAAACCGTGTCTGTATG
This sequence comes from Kobus ellipsiprymnus, assembly GCA_006410655.1. Taxonomy (NCBI): domain Eukaryota; kingdom Metazoa; phylum Chordata; class Mammalia; order Artiodactyla; family Bovidae; genus Kobus; species Kobus ellipsiprymnus. The sequence goes on along the minus strand of SJYR01005553.1, from coordinate 48,363 downwards.
CTGGACGCTGTGTCCAAGCGCCTCCTCCTAGGCTGCGGCTGCCGGTGCTTTCTTAGTTGTCCTGAGCTGCGGTTCATCCGTGTCTCCTCTGGTTGGTGCCTTCTGAGCCTTCGGGGAAGCTGCTCTTGGCCCAGGATTAGGATAACGTTTTCCTCTGTCGTCCTCAGACTGGACCTATCTCCCTTTCTCATTTAGGCCCGTGGCCCAACCACATGGCCTTTGCTCTGAACGCACCTCTGTTCTGTGGGCCTCTGGGAACCGTCTCCCCGCTGGCGGTGGGTGGGTGGTGGTGGGGTGTTCCGAGGGGCACCCTGCTCCTCTCCCAAGGTGGGCCGCGAGACAGGCTCAGAGTGGGTTTCAAACTTTCTGTTTGCAGAACGCTGTCAAGCACAGGGTGTTCTCAGAACCCCAGTAAGGAGATCAGAGGCACTCTACTCAGGGGCCTGGGGTCAGTGGGAGTAGGAAGTCCGAGGTCCTGCCCTCAGCCCCACCCTGGGTGGGGTCCAGGATCCTAAGGAACACGGTGTGAAAACCACTGCCCTAGAAACTACACGGATCTTGTTGCTGACACAAACTGCTTCCAGAATGTTCTCAGGGCTCTTTTCACACTAATGACCTGGACAGAGAAGTCCCAAGTGAGAGCTGAACACTCAGCATCTCTGGTACCCTCGAGGGGTGGGCTGCAGGTGGGGCTGGAACCCAGGGCCTTGCAACTGATGAGGCCTTACTGTCCTGAGAGCCCCCATGGAGCCTGCAGCAGAAGCTCCCACGCTGGTTCTGAGCTGTTGGCCACTGGCTTCAGGCCCATCTCGACCCACAGGGCGGGAACGGGCTGTGACCCCACAGGCTGTGCTGAGCAGCCCCCGAGCTGCCTGTGAAGGGCGGGTGCTCCCCAGCCCCCATCCCAGTGTCTCTTTCTCCCCAGTGGCTGCGGAACATGCTGGGCCAGGTGCTGGACGCGCTGGATTACCTGCACCACTTGGACGTCATCCACAGGTGAGCGGGTGGCCAGGCCCCTCCCGGGGGTGGCCCCTCCCGGGGCAGCGTCCACCAGGGGCAGGCCCATGGGAGGGAGGGGTAGCTGGGTGAGGGTGGGCCCTGCTCCTCCCGGAGCACCTCCCAGACTCAGAGGGAGTGCCACCCCCTCCGCGACCCTCCCCAGGCTCACAAGGGGCGGGAGGTTCTAAAGTGCAAGGAAAGGGGCAGATAGCACCCGTGGCCTCTGGGCCCTCCCAGGCCGAGCCTTCGACCCCGGGAGCCGCAGCAGCAGTGCAGCCACGTTCTAGAGTCACTATCGGAAGGACCCACCCGTGTTTGAAGGAGAGAAAACCACGTGAGCCAACATAGGCCGGGAGCACTCGCCATCCTGTTAAAGCCACTGATGGGAGCCAGGCCCCAGCGAGCTCTTGGCTGAGATCTGGAAGGCTGCCGGTGGAGGGGCCGCGGGCACATCGCCCGTTCCCCTGCTTGTAGTTGCCTCGTCTTCCCCCATTTGAAGTGACTGTGCTCACACTTACGAGAAGTGTTATTTTAAAAGTGGTCCCAACAGGGCATTCACTGAGGCGGGAGAAGGGATGGGGGCCCTAGGTGTGGCAGGAGTGGAGGGTTCGCAGACGTGGCCCTGCCAGGCAGTGGGTTGAAGGGCGCGCCTCTCGGTTGCAGGAACCTCAAGCCCTCCAACATCGCCCTCGTCAGCAACGATCACTGCAAACTGCAGGATCTGAGCTCCAACACGCTCATGACCGACAAGGCCAAGTGGAACGTTCGGGCGGAGGAAGGTGGCTGGCCACCCCGGCTGGGAGCAGCGGTGGCTGGGAGCAGTGGGGGCCATTCCCCTGAGGGGGGTCTAGGGCAGGGCCACTCTAGGAGCTGGAACAGGGCAACAGCAAACCTCTGCTTGCTCAGAAGGTCCCCAGAGACCGGCCCCCCAGACCCCTGTGGACTCCACAGAGGCCCCCTTGCCTGGGCTGTAACCAAGCAGGGTGCAACCAAGGGGTGGGGAGCACACAGGGTCCAGAAGACACCCTGAAAATGTTCCCCTTCATGGAGGGGGAGGGAGGCCTCCGCAGGAAGCAGGGGGAGGGACGCGCAGGGAGGGCTGGTGGACGCCGGGCACTAGCTCGGGTTGCTTCTTTATTTATCTGTGGCTGTGTGGGGTCTTCACTGCTGCACGGGCTTCCTCTAGTTCCAGACGGCGGGGGCCGCTCTCTAGACGCGGTGTGCCGGCGTCTCACTGCGGGGGCGTCTCCTGTTGCGGAGCACGGGCTGTCGGCATACAGGCTTCAGCAGTTGTGGCCTGCGGGCCCTGGAGTGTGCAGGCTTCATGAGCTGCAACTCGCAGGCTCCAGAACTCGGGCTCCGTAGTTGTGGTGCCCAGGCTTGGTTGCTCCGCAGCCTGTGGGGTCTTCCCGGACCAGAAATTGAACCGGTGTCCCCTGCCCTGGCAGGCGAGTTCTTATCCACTGCATCACCAGGGAAGCCCCTCGGGTTGGATTTCTTTACTGACCCTCAGAGTAACCCAGGAGATGGTAGAGGTGAGGATCAGAGAGACGCTTCCATCCTCTGCAAAGACCACAGGGCAAAGGGAGCTGGGCTTCAAGCCTAACAGGCCTCAGGGCGGTAAGAGGAGAGGGCGGCTCTCCACGGGAGAACGGCAGAGTCCAGGGCCAGCAGGTACTGGTGGCATACTGCCCTTAGTGGACGGGCGAGCACGTGGCTGGACATGCAGGCAGGCGGACAGATGGATGGACGGGTGGGTGGGTGGGCAGGTACATGGATGGGCTGGTCTGCTGGCAATGTAAATGGCAGGGGTCCTTGGAGCCCCCCTTTACTCTGTCTGGGCAGTGGGGGTCCAGAAAGGGAGGGGTGCCCGAGGCGGGTCAGGCCCTGAGAGCTGGACAGGGACCCTGCTCTGCTGGCTCCCCGACTGGACTTCAAGTTGAGAAACTGGAGCAGGGCACCTAGAGCTTTGCCTCGAGGTCCTGACATGTAGAGGCAAGATGCTGAATGAGCACGCAGGTCTCAGCCTTCCTGGAAACGCCCCGTCCGAATGTTCCTGCAGCCACCGTGGGACTCGGGCGCACACAGCCGGCCTGGTGGGCCCCAGCCTCGTGGGCCAGGATCTTACTGACCCGGGGCCTCAGACAGCATGTCTCTCCCTCCCCCGAGGAGAGTGACCAGGGGCCCACTTTCAAGCTGCTTGCTTCCCCGGGGTGCCCAGGACTCACGCATGGCCTGCCTCGCTCCTGCCAACAGACCCCTTCCAGAAGTCCTGGATGGCCCCTGAAGCCCTCAGCTTCTCCTTCAGCAAGAAGTCTGACATCTGGTCCCTGGGCTGCATCGTCTTGGACGTGGCCAGCTGCTCCTTCCTGGACGTGAGGGCCTTCCGCCCGCCCCCGCCCCCAGCCCCGGGAGCCCGTTCCCACCCCCTTGCCCCCTGTCTCTTATACACATCTAGATGTGTATAAGAGACAGGGCAGGTACATGGATGGGCTGGTCTGCTGGCAATGTAAATGGCAGGGGTCCTTGGAGCCCCCCTTTACTCTGTCTGGGCAGTGGGGGTCCAGAAAGGGAGGGGTGCCCGAGGCGGGTCAGGCCCTGAGAGCTGGACAGGGACCCTGCTCTGCTGGCTCCTCGACTGGACTTCAAGTTGAGAAACTGGAGCAGGGCACCTAGAGCTTTGCCTCGAGGTCCTGACATGTAGAGGCAAGATGCTGAATGAGCACGCAGGTCTCAGCCTTCCTGGAAACGCCCCGTCCGAATGTTCCTGCAGCCACCGTGGGACTCGGGCGCACACAGCCGGCCTGGTGGGCCCCAGCCTCGTGGGCCAGGATCTTACTGACCCGGGGCCTCAGACAGCATGTCTCTCCCTCCCCCGAGGAGAGTGACCAGGGGCCCACTTTCAAGCTGCTTGCTTCCCCGGGGTGCCCAGGACTCACGCATGGCCTGCCTCGCTCCTGCCAACAGACCCCTTCCAGAAGTCCTGGATGGCCCCTGAAGCCCTCAGCTTCTCCTTCAGCAAGAAGTCTGACATCTGGTCCCTGGGCTGCATCGTCTTGGACGTGGCCAGCTGCTCCTTCCTGGACGTGAGGGCCTTCCGCCCGCCCCCGCCCCCAGCCCCGGGAGCCCGCCTTGGCCCTGAGAGGGGCGCACGCTCCCCATGGCATCCTCCTGCCGTGAGTGTGCCCCGTGTGAAGCCCCCGGCACTCCACCCTGCTGGGCCCTTGTGTGGGGACGATGCTGGTAACATGCCGACCTGCCCCCAACAGCCGCCCCTCGGGGACGAGATCCCCCGAGTTCAGATGTGCTACCCGGCCCACCGCGGGGTCCTGGCCATGGAGGGAGGTTGTCCCCACTCCCTCCAGCCAGTGAGATGGCCACTGGCTTTTCTCCGAACCTGCGTTTCTTCTTTGGACCGGAACTCTGGGGCACAGGTGGCCTCCGTGCCTTCCTGACAGCGGCGGCCACCGCAGCTCTCTCTGCAGGGGCCAGGCCTCCTCCCTCCCGCAGGGAGAGTACACCCGGTCCTCTCTCCTCCTAGACACTGGAAGCCATGCACCTGCGCAAGTCCATCCGGAGCTCCCCCGCCAGCCTGAGCGGCGTCCTGAGGACCATGGAGGAGAGGAAGGTCCCCGACGCGAAAGCCTTCCAGGCCCTCTTGCCGCTGATGCTCCAGGCCGACCCCGCGGAGCGTGTCACCGTGAGGTGAGCTCAGGCTCCGGGGGCCCCGCTCACCCTGGTCTGTCACCGTCTTCCCCTCTCAGTCTCTCAGCGGCCACGCAGGGTTGCAGTGCCACACAGACAGTGGCTCCTCCGAGCTGGGGCGTCCCGGACTGTGGCCGCGCCTCTGGGCCCTGGCCCTGCAGGGGCCCCGGCCCCGGGCCCAGGAGCATGTTTGAATTCTAAGGCATTTTAAAGTCAGAACAGAATGATCCATCCTGAGTTCTGTTCACCTTTCCTTCAACACAGCCGGGAATTTTTTTTTTTTGGTCTACATTATGGAAGGAGGGTTCCACGTGGGTGTGAGTGCTGGGTCCCTCCTGGACAGGACATGCTGGGGTGCCCGCTGTGAGAGGTGCTTGCAAAGTGGGCCCCTGCAGAAGGTGGGGGCCACGCAGCTCCTGGCGAGCGGGGCGTGGGCGCAGGCGGCGGCTCTCTGCTCCTCCCCAGGGACGTGATTCACTTCACCTTCGTGCGCAGCAACTTCCGGTCCTCCAGCATCGCCCTGGGGCTGTGCCGGCAGGTGGTGCCCGAGTTCATCATCGACATGCTGCTCGAGAGCAACGTGGCCAGCATCTTCGGTGATGACCGGGGGCCCCGTGGCCTCTTTATAAAGCTGGGGGTCCCCTGGACTGTGCCTCCCATGTGCCCAGTGGCCTTGCCCCTCATCCTTCCAAGCGTGGCCCTGCTCAGTAGACCCCTCTGCCTGCACTGGCCCGGGCCACACCTCTGCTCTTGGGTGGATGGTGGGTCTGGAGGTCACCTTCAGTTCAGGCCTGGCTACGCCTTCCCACCCCCTTGCCCCTGGTGTGGGTGGGCCATTCACTCACTCCTCCCCTTCAGCGGCCCCTGCCTGGGCTACGACAAGGGACTCCCGCCCACCCACCTACCCCGAGTGGACCACCGCTGCCTCCCTTTCTGGGGAAGGGGCACCCCCTGGGTCCTAGCTGCCCAGTCGCCCCGTCTCATGGTCATGGGCTTTGAAGGCGGACGGCTGGGTCCAGTTAAGCCCATCACTCGCTGAGTGGCCTGGAGGGAGTCGCCCGAGTTGAACCCCCTGGGTGGGCGCTGAGGCTGACCCTGGACTTCAGCCCGGTGGCTCCGCCCAGGAGGTGGGGATAAGGGCGTGGCCTCACGCCTGGTCACGTGTGTCTGTGTTGTGGGGGGCTCACAGATGGGCCCTGAGCCGATACCTCCTCCGCTGCTCTGTCCCCTGCAGAGGTCATGCAGAACTTCTCCAGCCAACCCGAAGTCCAGCACAGGGCCCTGAAGAGGCTCCTGAGGATGCCTGAAGACCAGCTGGGTAGAGCCCCCGGTCCCAGCCCCACTCCGCCCCTGCACCCCCGCTTCCTGGGGAGCCCGTCCCCTCCAGCGCTCCTTGCTGGACTCAGGCCTGATCCCTCAGCATCGGCGGCACCACCACCTGCTGGGAGCAGCAGCCTGGACTTCTCTTACTGAGCCGAGGGTGGCTCGGGGTCAGAACCATCTCCTGTGGCCTCATTCCACCCGCTTTTCATGGACGCTACACAGACACCCCACCTCTCCACCGTCCCTCTGGTCAGACGTCTGAGTGGCTGCTGACTTCCCAGGGTCATAACCGAGCTCACACGGACCGCCTCGGGGCGTTTGTGTGCTCCATTCGCTCCTGCCTAGTGAGACCCCAGACGTGCGGCCTGAGCATTTCACATTTTCACAGACGCTGCTCACTGTCTGCGCAGACGCACCAACCTACTCACCTCTCAAGAGTGCATCTCTGTGAAGCGTCAATACTAATACCGTTAATTCTGCCAAAACATGGTTTTGGAAGACCTCGGCACTCAACCTGTCTCACCAGCCTGAGTATTACATTCATGCACCCATCCACCTGCCGTCCACTTGTCCACCATCCATCCATCCCCCCACCATCCGTCTCCTTTACTCACCGTCCATCGTCCATTATTCCCTTCCATCCACCCACCACCTGTCCCCTCCATCCATCGTCCATCTTCCTCCTCCATCCACCCACCGTCCATTTGTACATCGTCCATCCTTCCATAGCAGACTGTCCCAGTGGCTGGGCTGCAGAGATCACGGAGGCCAAGCCCCCCGCCCCCTCCTGAGGCCGCGAGACCTCCCCTCGGCCGTTTCCCTTCCCTCCTCCCTCCCAGCGATCCCATCGAGCTGGGCTGTGGCCAGGACAGAGTCCCTGAAGGAGAATCTGCTCCCGGGGAAGGTGAGGGCGGTGCTGGGTCCCTTCTGAAGGGGGCCTTGGTGGCCACCCCAGCCTCAGGCACCTTGTCTGGAGATGGGCCGGCCACGACTCAGCTTCCCTGGCGCCAGCACCTCTGACCTTGTCATTTTCACCATGAGGACACAGGCTGGGAGAGAGGACGGCAGTGGGAAGGGGCACAGCTGGGCCTGGACCCCGCTGCCATGGCCTGCTCCCCTCCCCGTGCTCGGCACAGGCCCCGGGCCGTCAAGCCGACAGTCTAAGGGGCCCACAGACGTCCCCTCTGAGGGCAGCCACAGCCAAGGGGGCTGGCGCTCTGGAGCCCCCCAGCTGGGCTCCTGTCAGCGGAGGGCTGACCTCCTAGAGCCGCCGGGATAGGAAGCTGCGCGGCAGACCTGGGGCAGCACCCCGCACACCCCGCGAACGGTGTCCGGCCACCCAGGGCCCACGCACGGCGCCCTGACTCCCAGCGGGGCTGGTCCCTGGTCTGGCCCACGCCTCTCCCCCCACCTGCTCCCGTCCACCCCCCAGGTCTGCCGTGGCCGGCGGAGCTGGTGGAGGTGCTGCTCAGCGTCATGACGCAGCACCGGAGCATCCTGGACATACAGCTGTGCGCCTGCACCCTGCTGCTGCGCGCCCTGGGCCAAGGTGGGCTCCCCGCCCCCGGCACCCACCCTGGGCCCCGGGGGCTCCCCGCCCCCGACACCCGCCCTGGGCCCGGGGGGCTCCC
>SJYR01005553.1:22501-35989 GCA_006410655.1 Kobus ellipsiprymnus | reverse complement strand
TCCTCCTGGAGTTTTTAAAGAAAGCTTTAAATGCCTGGAAGTATTTCACTACTTTTCTGAATTTTATTATTTAGGTTGAATTCCCACGTAATGCTTTATGTATCCACTCTGATAAATGTCTACCCTGGCATGGGCTCCCAGCCCCGCGGTCCTTGACGCACTCACACAAGCACTTGTGGGGACCCGCTCTGTGCCCTGACCTCAGCGTTCTCCCTGCAATCACGGAGGCCCCCCGAAGCCCCCAGCCCAGAGTAAACCCTCCTCTCCCGTGGCCCGTGCAGCGCTGGCCCAGGACCCGGCAGCCACAGTCGCGAACACCAGCACCATCGCTGCTGTGCTGCTGAGCGTCCTGCAGAGCCACCCCCTGGAGGAGCAGCTCCTGGCCACGGCCTACAGCCTGCTCACCATCGTGGCCAGCCAAGGTGGGCGCCGCCTGGGCCGTCCTCGGGCGCTAGGCACAGGGCGGGCGGCACCCAGCCCCTCCATGGGGGCACAGACACTGCCTCCGGCCGCCCTGTGCCCACGTGCATCCCTCTGCCTATGGGCGCGGGCCCTGCCAGGCGGCACCACCACCACGGACTTCAGGTTCCTGCCCTTGCTGCCCCTCCACCCCACCTCACAACGGCCACTGGCAAGTCCTGGTCGACGGGCGGCTTCGGGGAGAGGGTCACCCCCCAGGGCCTTACCCGAGCTGACTCCCGTCTGACCACTCACCTCTGCAAAGGGAAGCTGGGGCCCCAGAGAGCCCAGGCCCTCACCTGGAGCCTGGCCGCACTAACTGGCCACCGCAGTCCACTGACCTCACGGCGGGGAGTGAAAAGGGCTGCCATGAGCCGTCATGCTGGGATGACAGGTGTGTCAGGGCTACTTGGCAATGTCCGCTCACAACCCGAGGGAAACACCTTGGCAGAGAAGCCCTGGAGGCTGGTCCCAGCCCAGTGACGGAATGCGAGGTGCTGGCATGGTGGCCCAGGGGATGGACCAATAGTACCCTTGTTTCCGAGTCCAAAGCTGGGCACGAGGCTGGCCCAGAGCAGACTCTAGTGACTAAGCCCGCGTGGAGATCGTGACGCCCGAGGTCAGGAGAGACGGGAGGGGCTCCCCGTGGCCTCATTCCAGGGCCCACCCGCAGGGCTGGCCATAGACGAGCGGCAGAGGGCTGGGCTGTTTGAGGACATCCTGAAGCACCTGGACAGCCTCCCCAGCAACAGGGACATCTGCATCCACGGCCTGAGCCTGCTCTGGGCCCTGCTGGTGGATGGTGAGTGGGCCCGGGGCTGGCACCCCTCCCCACTGCTCCCTGACCACCCGAGAGCTGGGAAAAGGGAAGGGAAGGGGCAGACCCTGACCCTAGGCACCCCCCACCCCCCAACCCAAGGAGGCCCTCTGCTTGTACACGTCAGGGGCTTCCTTGGCATCCCTGGTCTCACAGGTTGGCTGTAGCACTGGGCGACCTCTTTTGACTTTTGATTCAGAAAGGGGGACCCCTGCCAGCCGAATGGCTCCCTCTCCAGGTCCCACTTGACCCTCTAGCGCCTGGACAGTCATTTTCCTAAGGAGAAGAGGTCTCCCAGCCTTGGAGGGCCCTGAGCACAGCTGGGTGCAAGATGCCCCAAGCCTCCCTTTGGGGTCTGATGCCTGCCCAGACTTGCTTAGCAGGCTGGAATCGGCCTTCCCGTTTCCCCATCTCGGAGGACGGCGGACCTCGAAGCCCATAGCTCCTGCTGTCCCTGTGGCGGGCGGGGGCCACGCACACGGCAGGCCCTTCTCCCTGCGCCAGGAAGCGGGTGACCCCTCCTCCTCACCCCATCCCACTGCAGCTATCATTGTGAACAAGGCCCCCCTGCAAAGAGCCCCGGCTCTCGTCGCCAAGGTGCTGGCCACCTTCCCTGGGGACGCGGAGGTGGCGGAAGCTGGCTGTGCGGTTCTATGGCTGCTGTCCTTGCTGGGTGAGCGGCTGGGGGCCCGGGGCCGGAGGGCTGGCCGGGCCCCTGGACACGGGTGTGCTGGCCCCCGCACAGGCTGCATCCAGGAGCAGGAGTGTGCGGAGGCAGTGGACCTGCTCCTGAAGAGCGTACGGCTGCACCAGGACCGAGCCCTGCTGCTGAACCACGCCTACCGCGGGCTGGCCAGCCTCGCCAAGGTGTCCGGTGAGCCTGGACCTGGGGGGCTGCCGCTCGGAGGTGGGGGCGGGCTTCCCAGTGAAGCCTGCTGGTGGCCCAGACCAAAACCATGCACGCACTCAAAGCAGGGAAGAGACACCCACAGCCCCAGCACGCAGGCGTCCTCTGCTCCCACGTCACACTCGCTGGTGTGACCCTGCCTCGTGACCACCTCCCCTGCCCGAACACACTTGGTGTGAGTAGGTGCTCCTCCGGGTGTGGCTCTGAGGTCAGCACAGCAGATGGGGTCTGAGCCCCACCGCCACGGGAACCCCAGCTGTCACTCAGCCCCCCGGCCAGGCTCTGTACCTGACTCGGGACCACAGCCCTCTAGAGATGCTTGGGGCCTGGAGTCCAGCCAAGGCTACCCGCCGTGTCAGGGTGGTTCAGCCTGTGAGGTCTGATCTGCTTGGATGCGCAGGCTAGACAGGGTGACCCTTGCTCCCAGAGAAGCTCTGGAGTCGGGCAGGGTCTCCCCTTTCTGATGGAGACAACCCAGGCTGCAGGCCTGCCCCCACTCCGTCTGGGATCCCATCAAACCGGGTGGGGACAGGGCCTGGAGCCGAGAGCAGGCTTGTGGCTCAGCACACAGAAGCTGGGCTGTCAGAGCCCAGTGAGCCAGACCTGAGTCAGAGTCTGGGTTAGGGTTACAGGATCTATCAACACCTTGGGGTGTCCGCCTCCCCTGGGACTCCAGGGGACCTGATCACACGGCATAAGGAGCTGGGTCTAACCTGCCGACGGGCCTCCTCTCGTGGGGTGCCCCCTCCCCTGGCCCGGGAGACTGCTGGGTGGAGACAGGTGCTCTCTGCCTGAGCACACCCCCAGGCGTGCAGTGGTCAAGGCTTGACTGCTGCGGTCCCCGAGGCCACCACGGTGTCCTCAGCCGGCTGAGGCTTGCTGCCCACAGCGCTCTGGGCTCTCGACAACCCCACAAACTCAGTATGGCCGTCTCCCATCTCCTGGAGGACCCTGAGGCCTACCCATCAGGGAACGACCCCCTCTACCCCCTGCCCAGAGCTGGCCGCCCTGCAGGTGGTGCTGCCCAGGGAGAGCGGCAGCGGCCTGGACCTCATCCAGGAGACGTACCAGTTGCACCGTGATGACCCGGAGGTGGTGGAGAGCGTCTGCCTGCTGCTGGCCTACCTGGCCGCCTACAGTGAGGACCCTGGCTCATGGCTGTCACTGACTGTGGGGGGTGGGGGGCTGGGGGCAGGAACGCACTGGGCCAGGCACCGTGCTCCTGAGTCCCAGGGGGTCTCACTGAGCCCCAAAGGGTGGGGGCCCGGCCCTATCGTGCCAGCCTCAGGACCCCCCCGCCTGCAGAGGAGATCCTGTCTGAGCTGGAGTCCAGCGGCATCCAGCCCCTGGTTGTGGAGATCCACGGACGCTTCACCTCCAGCCTGGTGAGCGCTGGCGGGCCCTCCCTGCCTCACCGCAGGGCCCTGCCAGGGGCAGGGGCGGCACCCAGACACCATCCAGGACAGCCGGCCGCCTTCTCCTTGCAGGAACTCGTTTCTTATGCAGCCAGCGTGCTCCGCAGACTGGAGGCGGCCGCCCAGCCCAGCTCCAATGGCGGCCCTGGGGGCCGCCCAGCCTTCCTCTCCCCCTCGACCTGTACCTGACTGGGTGCCCAGTGCCACGGGCATCTCCTGGGGGGCAGGAGGTCAGAATAGGTGGGACCCAGCCATCCTCTCAGACACGGGGCCTCCACAAGGCGCAGCTCAAGTAAAAACAGGCGTTTATGTCACACGACCTGCGTGGTGGCTTTGGACTTTTCACACGGCCGGCGGGGGCTCAGCACAGCCTAGGGCACTGCACGCTCCCCTCAGCGCAGAAGGCTGTTCCTGTCCTCAGAGAGCCCACACCCCAGGCCGGGCGGGGCGCCCCAGGCACCCACGCTCACTCGTCCATTCAGGTTGGGGGGTGCCCACCTCCGGGAAAACCACGCTGGGCAGCCCGAGCCCCCCTGCCTGCTGTGGGCTCTAAACTGGAACTTAAGTATAGCGGGTGTACACAGGAGGGGTGAGCAGAACCCCAACCTCAGGAGATCCCCCCAAGCCCCCGAGTGGCAGAGAAAATCCCTCAATGAGGGTGTGACGGGGCAGCTGCGTGGTCCACGCCTGAGTCCACAGAGTTCCTTTCTTGCTGTTGCCGACGGCAGTGAGGGAAAGGGCCCCCCCAGAGGAAGGTGACGAAGACCCGTCAGACAACTGGACACTTCCCGCCCTGGCCCTGGGGAGCCCCAGGGACAGCCCCCCTGGTCCCCGTGCGGGAGATGCTCAGCTCAGCAGCACACACACCACGTGCCTCTGCTGCCAGGATTCTGAAACCCGCCCGTGGAGTCACGGCTCTGGGGGCTCTGGGGCTCCGACGGTCATCTGGTGTGGCTGCAGCTCCCGCCGGCGCAAGGGTCTCCTGGGGCGGGGCCCTGCTAGGCGTCCTGGCTGCGGGTCTCAGGGGCGGGGGGCCGCCTGTCCCCGGCGAGGCTCTCCCAGTCCCTCTTCACCAGGACGTACAGCCTCATCGCCACCTGTGCGTCCTGGACCTGGGGAACACGGGGCATCACCAGTCATCCTGCCGGTGGCCGGTGTGGCCACACCCCCCCGTCCATCCCGCAGCTCCCGAGTCCTGCTGCCAGACGTGGGGCGATGACGACCACTGACGCGGCCCCCACTCAGGGGAGGGATGGGCGTGCTGGCTCACGAGGGGCCCTGGATGCCACACAACTCGGAAGGCAGGTGGGAGGGCCGCGGGCCCAGCCCGACGCCCAGAGGGCCAGGCTCTGTGGGCCCGCAGCCTCACCCGCAGCCCTTGGGGGTCTGCGATCTAGACAGGACCCGGAGGCCCCTCAACCCTATCACCCAGGACCCGGAGGCCCATCATCCCGTCGTCCGGGGCCCGTCGCCCCGTCGCCCCGTCGTCCGGGACACGCTTACCGAACAGTGCTCTGCCTGCTGCACCTGGACCCCCAGGATTCTCTCCGCAAGCAGCTTCAGAGACGGCCGTCCACTCTGCCGGGGAGGGGGGCACGTCGCCACGTTTGGGTGGGGCCTGGGCAGGGGGTGGCCCACCGAGCACTGACCCAAGGGACTGTGAGTGTCCCTCCCACGCAAAGTGGCCGTGTGGGCGGGTGACTACCCGCTTGGCCTGCAGAGGACCAGGGAGGGACTGTGCCTCGTTGGCCCTAGGCGGCCCTGCGTGTGGGCGGGGGGGAGTGGCCCTGCTCGTCGTGGGGGGTCCCTGATTGTCGGGGCAGTGGCCCTGCCTTGAACACACACAACATGCCTTCTGACCTGCAGCTGGGGGTGTGACCACAGATGAGAGCGGACTCACTGCCCTCAGGGACACTAACTTTGGGTTGGCCAAGTCTTTTTTCTCTAAGATTACCTTTTTTTAAAAAACGTCTATTCTCCTTGTGATTCTCACTATTTATTCACTGGTTTTTTTTGGCTGAACCGGGCAGCAGGCAGGATCTGTTTCCTGACCAGGGACTGACCCTGGGCCCCCGGCAATGGAAGCGCCAAGTCCCAACCACTGGACAAGTAGGGAAGTCCCTCCTCTTAGTTTTAAAGGTTAAAAGGGAAAACCAAACCAAACCCAAACACCTTTAACCAGGAAGCCAGCTTCCAGGGACCAGAGCCTGTAATCACGTGAACCGTGACTTCAGAGCCACATGGTTTCAGCTACCTTCACTTGGGTCCTGAAAGGCTTGTACTTCTGAGTGTCCCGGATCTTCTTCTTTGGGTGGCCCAGGAACAGCGCCTGGAGGAGGAAGGCACGACAGGCGTTTTGGTGTCTGTCTGCAGAAAGGTGCACCCCTTTCTCAGAATCCCATACCGAGCACAGACAGGACAAGACGCTGATGAGAGGCTGAACTCCTGGGGGCGATTATCGCGGGACAGGTGATGCTCAGCAAGAACGCATGGACGGAAACACAGCCTTAAAGTGGGGAAGGTGGACTCAGCCACCAAGGAACCAGCAGCTGGTCGCCCCGTATTCGAGTTTGCATCACGTATACACACAGCAAGTCAGGGACGAAACAGTCCCCCCACGATCTCGAGACAGGCCCAGGAGAGGGTGGAAGGCAAGTCTGCCCAGGTTACCAGGGTGGGGAGGGCACAGGGGCTGAAGGGGGAGCCTGAGCNCGATCTCGAGACAGGCCCAGGAGAGGGTGGAAGGCAAGTCTGCCCAGGTTACCAGGGTGGGGAGGGCACTGGGGCTGAAGGGGGAGCCTGAGCGCCCGGGGCCTCCGAGCTGAGAGCACGTGCTGCTCAAGCATCTCATCCCGACGGGCGGGCCAGTGCAGCCCGGGGCAGAGACCCCGGTGGGCACAGGCCGAGCCCCACCCTTGGGGGCACAGGAGGGGGCCCTCGAAGCTGGCCTGCTGCCCGCCGTGGGCCAGCCTGTGAGACGGGCCCTGCCCGGGGTTTCGAGGGAACAGGCACCGGGGGTGCCCCCGCCTGGGGAGGGGGCTCTGCCCTGAGGAGTGGGGCCGTCGCTGGGCGGGGCGGCAGTGTCAGCCGCAGCTCCATCTACCCGGGTGTGTGAGGAGCTGCCCCCTGCCCCGGCTCTCACTGCGGGCATGTCACCCACATCAGGAGGCGCGCACGGCTCCTCCGTCGCCGCGGGACACAGAGGCGGGCCAGTACCTTGAGGTCATTGTGCAGCGCGTGTCCGACCAGAATCCGGCCCTTGAGCAGGTCCGCGACTTCCCTCTGAACAACTTCAAACTCTTCTCCTGGAAGCCACACACAGGAGAGGTTTCAGTGCCGCGCTGAGAGTGAGCGCTTCTGCTCAGAGCTGGGGTGGGTCAGGGCCTCAGGAGGGCGGGCCAAGGGGAGGCTTCACCAACCGAGCTTGTGCCCTCGGGCTGCCCGCCCGGCCCAGGTGGGACTGGCAGAGCCTGGGGCCAAGGAGCAGCCAGGCCGAAGCACGGGCCGTGCTCCAGGACCCGAGAGGTGTGGACGGCAGAGACCACACGCCCAGAGGAGGGGGGCAGCTGCCTCGAGCCCCCGCCCTCAGGATCCCTCCAGGCCCCAGATCTCAAGGCCCCCGAACACGGCTCGCCCAAGGGCAAAGTCTACAGACCAGGCCCCCGGATGTGTCCCAAGGTGGGACAGCTCTGCCCCGACCTCATTCCCAATGTAGGGATCCCGAGGGAACCTACGAGAACCTGCCCCAGGCCCGGCCTCCGGCTGCTCACCCCGTCCCCATGGCGTCCCAATGATCTAGAAGACCCTGCCGCCTGTCCTGCCTCCCCAGGCCCATCTTCACCTCCCAGTGGCCTTCTTCCTCCGACACCCCGTCTGTCTCCGCTGCCCAGCAACACCGCAGTTCGGGGACACTGGCCCGGCTGACGGTCACGTGACCAAGAGGCAGCCAGGCCAACACACAGCCCACCCACCCGGGAGGGAGGAAAGACCGCCGGGCCCCCGCGGCGGCCGTGCCCAGCTGAGCCACCCACCCTGCGCCAGGTCCGCGGGCCGGACCCCGCTGACCGCGGTCCTGTAGTCGGTCACCGGCTGGGTCGGCTTCACGTGCTTGTCGTACACACACCACCCGTGCTGGTTCACCAGGGACACGCGGGCCACGATGCTCTCCTCCCCCTTGGGGCCCACGCCCACCATCTCGCAGTCCATGGCTAAGGCTTTAGTCAGCCTGGGGGGGAACCAAGTCTCCAGGTTAACCCCGTGGGACCCAGGACCCGGGTCCACCACTCAGTGACGTGCGGAGGACCGGGATCGGCCAGGCGCCGAGCTGCCTGCCCATACGACAGGAGGGGATGAAGCAGCCCTTTCCTGAAGACCCCCCGGCCCCCCGAGGCTGAGCGCGCCCCGCGCACCCGCTGAAGGGCCGCTCCTTCACCAGCATGCCGCTGCTCTCGCTCTGACCCAGCTGCCGCCTCGCTATGCTGGCTGCCTCTGGGCCGAGGGCCGCTTCGATGTCCGCTGGGTCCACATCGTCAAACCAGATGTCGTCTCTGAAAGACAGAGGGGAGAACGGGCTGAGTGCAGTGGCGAGCGTGGCTTGCTCTCAGGGCGCTCAGGCCCGTGTGCCTGGCCGCTGGCCACAGTGATCACCTTGGCACTTTCCCGTTTAATTAAAAAATACACCCTTTGGCTAAAATGGAGAAACCTCAGAGCAACACAAAAGAACACGAGACGGGAACACACCTGCACCGCTACTCGGGTGTGATGGCTGCGACATTTCCTTCTCAACGACAAAACGAACAGCTACCAGCATTTAGGAACCAGAGATACACATGCTGCCAGGAAAACGGAGACGCAGACACCCCTTGGTGCCCACAGCGTCCCCGTGCCGAGCCCGCAGACAGGGGCGCCCGGGCTGGGATGCTCAGCAGCTGGGTCCTCTCCTCCGAGACGCACTGGCCGACTGGACAGGCCCTCTGGCCTCTGCCCCCACAGGCTCCTCCCGCGCGGGACTGATCCCAACCGCATCGCGGGAGTCCCTGAATCAGCGCGTCGTCCATCCCCACCCCTCGGCGGCCCCTTCTCGACGCAGGGCCCAGCTGGGACCGCTCTTTCCCAAGAGGGTGCCTGGCACCGGGACACACGCAGGCCCTGAAACACTGCCTCCTGAAACCTTCAGCCACTGTGTCCTCAAGCCCCGGCGTCACACAGCCAGGCAGACGTACAGACCCCTGCTGAGCCACGGAGAGGCAGCTGCTGACCGCCCCTGTGGGCGACACCCCGGCTTCGCTGCGTAACCAGCAGGCGCTGGGGCGGCAGGGGCGCCTCACAGGCCCAGCACTGGTGGCCGCGCTGCGGCTCAGGCGCCTCAGCAACTGGCCCCAAACCACCCAACGGGCAAGACGCAGGGATCGGTTTTGAACTCAAGTCTTTCTGGCTTTGGTGTTCATTCATTCCACAAGTCTTTCCTGGGGGCCCACGAGGTGCCAAGCCCTGTTCAGGGTCCTGGAGATACAGCAGCTACGGGACAGGGCCAGCCTCCGCTATGCCTACGTTCTAGGGGAATAGACTTACCCTAGGTTAAGTTCCCTGAATTATTCTAAGTTCCCTGAATTACCCACGAAGAAACCCACAACCCCAGGATAAGGCGACAGACGGGCCGCCAGCCTCGGCCTCCTTAGGCAGAGAGGCCTCAGTTGCTGTGACCGGGCAGGAGGCTGAGGCACAGGGCGGCGGAGGCCGCGTCCGTCACACGCCCCGCGGCACTTACTTGGTGGGCGGGGCTGGAGGCAAGGGGGCAGTTGGTCCCTTAGCTTTCCGTTTCTTATGCCTGATGTCGCCTTGCTGCGGGGAAACGTCACCACTGGTCCTCTTCTCGGCCCCTTTCTCCCTGGGCTGTGCCCGTGTCTTCCTGCTCTTCAGCGATCCCAAGGGCCCGGAGGCCCCTGTGCCCTCAGGGTCCGTGTTTTCCGGCCCCATCGCATCTCTCTTTGCTCTATCTGAGATCGAGTTTCTGTTTTGTTGGACACGCCGCGGCTGCCTTTTGGAATCCGTCGGAGAGAACAGTGGAGGCTCTTGTGCAGTCTGTGCTCTTTGTTTCAGCAGCTAATAGAACCCAAAACAAAACACACAACGCACTATAATTTGGAAATCGCACACTAGAGATGGGAAAAAAAAGCGTGTCTGTGTCCAAAAGCAGCCTGTTCCCACATCGTTATTTTAGAGTCTCCTCCTTCCGAGCTGGTGCACGGTGGCCACTTCCTCAGTCAGATTTCTTGGTCTGCTCCTGCTGTGAGGGTCTCAGGAAGAGACGGTCCCATCCAGTGATACAGGGCGGACCACCATACCCCCGCTCCCCTGCAGGGAGGGCTGAGGTCTCCCGGCCCAGCGCCCTCAGTTAAGACCCTGCTGTGCAGCAACCAGCTGAGTGAGGAGGCGGTTCCTACCCGCCTGTTCCCGTGATGTTTAAGCAACAGGAGAACTGCCTTTCTTGTACAAAGTAGAGAAAACCTGAAGTTTCTTCCCACAATAAATAGCCATCCCTCTGCTCGCTTCTTTTTGCTTGTGAGAAAAGAGGCAGAATTACAGCCCAGGAAGTCCGAGACCCCCGGGGTTGCCCGAGGGAATTTCACGGTCTGTGTGTCAGGACAGGAGAATGATCTGGATGCCCCCCTTAAGGCGCAGGTTACCAGTCTCAGAAGCCCTTCTCTGCGCTCCCCCTCGCCCACCCCGAGGCTCCGGGAGAGACCTCAGGAGCTCAGAAGAGGCTACAGAGCCACCCTGAGGGTCGGCAGCAGCAAAGAGCGCCAACTCCCACCCAGCCCTGTGCACCTGCACCCCAGGCGCTCGCTGTGACCCTGGGCCACGGCCCTCCACCCCTCCCAGTCTCCTCATCCAGAGAACAGCAGTACAGCAGCTGCCAACTCCGGCGGAGGCGACTTATGAGTGAAGCACGGCCAGGGTCAGCAGCCGGGAGACTGGCCGGCACGCACCCTGCAGGTATTCATCCACTGACGGCCCCGAAAGGCAAGCGGGTGTGACGTGGCATTACGAGCCGGGAGTTGATGGGGGGGCGTGGGGTCTGAGTCCTGGTTCTGCTGACCTGGTTGCAATCTACTTAACCTTTCGGGCCCATGTCCTCATCTGTAAAATGCAGATGACAAAAGATCTCAGAGTGGGTCTCGTGTTAAATATGAACACGTCAGCTCAGCTCATCCAGCAGTGTCTAAAGCGCATCTGAAGCGCTCAGTGATCAGCAGCAGCGGTCACCGATTAAAGGCCCAGTGTTTCCAGAATTTCACGGCAAACAGATGGGGAAACAGTGACAGACTTTATTTTTTGGAGCTCCAAAATCACTGCAGATGGTGACCGAAGCCACGAAATTAAAAGACGCTTACTCCTTGGAAGGAAATCCATGACAAACCTAGACAGCGTGTTAAAGAGCAGAGACGTTACTTTGCCGACAAATGTCTATATGGTCAAAGCTATGGTTTTTCCAGTAGTCACATATGGATGTGAGAGTTGGACCATAAAGAAAGCTGAGCGCCGAAGAATGGATGCTTTTGAACTGTGGTGTTGGAGAAGACTCTTGAGAGTCCCTTGGACTGCAAGGAGATCCAACCAGTCCATTCCGAAGGAGATCAGCCCTGGGTGTTCATTGGAAGGACTGATGCTGAGACTGCCACCTCATGCGAAAAGCTGACTCACTGGAAAAGACCCTGATGCTGGGAAAGATTGAAGGTAGGAGGAGAAGGAGACGACAGAGGATGAGATGGTTGGATGAAACCACCGACTCGATGGACAGGAGTTGGTGATGGACAGGGAGGCCCGGTGTGCTGCAGTCCATGGGGTCGCGAGGAGTCGGACACGACTGAGCGACTAAACTAAACTGAACTGTTAGCAGGACCCTCTGCATCGAGCCTCTGCTGTTCAGCAGCCCACGCGCTCCGGCTCCTACGATCGGCTCTGCTCCCCGCGTCCACTCCAGCCCGCGCACCCCCGGGACCCACACACCGTCCCCCTCTCCGCCCGTAGGGCCCCTGCGGACTTGCCTCCTGCAGCGCCTTCCAGTTCGGAGAAAAGTCCTCCGGGGCCTTTGGGGGCCGCACCGAGACCACTCCGGGGTCGTTCCCCGGCGCCCCGCCGGCTTCTCGCGCTTTGTTCCTCCAGACTCTTTTCTTCCGCCTCGGCTTCCTGACGGGCCCGGCGTCAGGCGCGGGGCCACGCGGGGCGCGCGCGGCGGCCGGCCGCTTCGCCTTCACCATGCCCGCCCCGGAGCTCGGCTCGCTGCAGTCCGCGACCCCGGAAGCCGCGCGGCACGCGTCCCCGTCACGTGGGCGCCGGTTTCCGGGAAGTGCTCTCTCTCTCTCCCTAACCGGGCTGGAAACCGAGCCTTCGCCTCTGGTTCCACACAACCGGGAGAAGGGCGGGCCTCCTCGGCTGCTAAGGAGAAGGGCCGCCGCCCTGGCGAGCGGCGTCCGCGATTGGAGGCCCCAGGTCGGGTTGGAAGAAGCCTGGGACGTCTCTGAGGACCGGCCCGGGGCCGAGAAAGGCGAGCGCCGGAAGGGGAGCGAGGGGGACCGCTGTTGGTGTAGCACCGAGGCCGGGCCGGCGCGGAGCGCGGCAGGCGGACGCCAGGGGGCGCTGGGCGGCCGGACCGGGGAGAGGCGGGCGCGGAGCCGACGCCGGTCCCGCGGCCGTTGTCCCGGCTGCTGTCCCCGCCCCGGCCCGTCTTGCCTACGCGGCGGGGACACTGAGGCCAGCTGTTTTCAACCCCTTGGACTGCAGCACACCAGGCTACCCTGACACCATCTCCCACAGTTTGCTCAAACTCGTATCTGTTGAGTTGGTGATGCCATCTGTCCACCTCATCCTCTGTCATCCCCTTCTCCTCTTGCCCTCAGTCTTTCCCAGCATCAGGCTCTTTTCCATGGAGTCGGCTCTTTGCATCAGGTTGCCAAATTATTGGAGCTTCGGCGTCAGCATCAGTCTTTCCAATGAGTAGTATTCAGGGTTAATTTCCTTTAGGATGGACTGGTTGGATCTCCTTGCTGTCCAGGGACTCTCAAGAGTCTTCTCCAACGCCACAGTTTGAAGCCATCAGTCCTTTGGTGCTCAGACTTCTTTATGGCCCAACTCTCACATCTTGTACATGAGTATTGGAAAAACCATAGCTTTGACTATGTGGACCTTTGTCAGCAAAGTGATGTCTCTGCTTTTTAATACACCATCTAGGTTTGTCATAGCTTTCCTTCCAAGGACAAGCGTCTTTTAATTTCATGACTGCAGTTACATCCACAGTGATTTTGGAGCCCAAGAAAATAAAATCTGTCATCGCTTCCACTTTTCCCCCTTCTATTTGCCATGGGGTGATGGGACTGGATGCCATAATCTTAGTTTTATTTTTTAATTTATTTTTTATTGGAGAATAATTGCTTTACAGAATTTTTCTGTTTCCTGTCAAACCTCAACACGAATCAGCCATAGGTACACAGCTATCCCCTCCCTTTTGACCCTCCCTCCCATCTCTGTCCCCACCCCACCCCTCTAGGTTGACACAGAGCCCCTGTTTGAGTTTCCTGAGCCAGACAGCAAATCCCCATTGGAAACTCAGCAGTGGCCACAGGACTGGAAAAGGTCAGTTTTCATTCCAATCCCAAAGAAAGGCAATGCCAAAGAATGCTCCATCTACCGCACAATTACACTCGTCTCACATGCTAGTAAAGTAATGCTCAAAATTCTCCAAGGCAGGCTTCAGCAATAGGTGAACCGTGAACTCCCTGATGTTCAAGCTGGTTTTAGAAAAGGCAGAGGAACCAGAGATCAAATTGCCAACATCCACTGGATCATGGAAAAAGCAAGAGAGTTCCAGAAAAACATTTATTTCTGCTTTA
>SJYR01005551.1:10007-22911 GCA_006410655.1 Kobus ellipsiprymnus | reverse complement strand
ACAATTGCACTCATCTCACATGCTAGTAAAGTCATGCTCAAAATTCTCCAAGCCAGGCTTCAGCAATACGTGAACCGTGAACTCCCTGATGTTCAAGCTGGTTTTAGAAAAGGCAGAGGAACCAGAGATCAAATTGCCAACATCCGCTGGATCATGGAAAAAGCAAGAGAGTTCCAGAAAAACATCTATTTCTGCTTTATTGACTATGCCAAAGCCTTTGACTGTGTGCATCACAATCAACTGTGGAAAATTCTGAAAGAGATGGGAATACCAGACTTCTCATTAGCCCCTTGAAAATATCGCGGTGATTTCTGTGAGATTAAAACTGCAAGCTTGGAAGACACACTGATTGTCGGGGAGCAGAGAGAGACAGAGAAGAAGGCTTAGCTTGCCTGCAGTCAGGATGGCTGGCTATTGATCTCATTGTATTCATTCTTCAGATCATACTTTTTAACTAAGTGCTAAGGCTCAGATTCAGAGGTGGCTTCAGGGGCTTGAAGTGTTTCAGAAAAGTTTTTTCCTACCAGTGAAATATGCGATTGAAACAGGATACCTCTCTACCAAGGGGTAGCTGAAAATCCAAGAGACTTCAGAGAGCTTCCTTGTGCCCTTAACATAGAATTACATTTTGACCCGGACGCTTCAGGTTTGTGGAGAGCGGTGGGTAAAAGACCGCAGACTCATTTAAGGGCTTTACAAATGCTCTTCTAAGAGAAATACTGGAGAACATCCCTTATATGTGGAATCTGGGCTTCCCTGACTGAAGAATTCCCGTCCAGGGCAGGAGATGTGGGTTCGACCCCTGGGTGGGGAAGACCCCCTGGAGGAGGGCCTGGCAACCCACTCCAGTATTCCTGCCTGGAGCATCCCATGGACAGAGGAGCCTGGTGGGCTACAGTCCAGGGGGTCACAGAGAGCTAGAATCGAGTGAGCAACTTTTGCTTTCACTTTCCCTTTATCTGTGGAATCTAAAAATAAATGATACAAAGTAATTTACTTGCAAAACCCAAAGAGACTCATAGACTTAGAGAAGGAAATTAGGGTTACTGGGGAAAACGGATAGTCAGGGAGTCTGGGATGGACATGGACACACTGCTGTATTTAATATGGAGAACCAGCAAGGACCTGCTGGTCAGCACAGGGAACTCTGCTCAATGCTCTGTAATAACCTTATGTAATAACCGTATGGGGGAAGGGATAGTCGGGGAGTTGGGGATGGACATGTCTACACGGCCTGCAGTGATTGGATTGTCAGGGGGTTCACACCGAAACCGGAAGGCCCTGGGTGGGGCACCCGGGGAGTCTTCTGCGTTTGTAAAGGTCAAACAAATCTCGGGCACATCTGGGTTCGAAGGCACAGCTGAGCGCTCCGTGGGATGGACATGTCTACACGGCCTGCAGTGATTGGATTGTCAGGGGGTTCACACCGAAACCGGAAGGCCCTGGGTGGGGCACCCGGGGAGTCTTCTGCGTTTGTAAAGGTCAAACAAATCTCGGGCACATCTGGGTTCGAAGGCACAGCTGAGCGCTCCGCCCCCTTCCATTCATCTTGCAAATCTGAGAGTGGTTTTTGAGGACTCACCCTGGCCGTGGTGGCTCCCAGCCCTGCCTGTGTGATCCAGGGATCTGAAAAAAGAAAAAAAAAAAAAACAAAAAAAACCCACCAAAGTCAGAGGTCTCCTCCTGCCCTGAAATTCTGATGTATCGGGGGGTCTTGGACAAGCCTCACTACTGGCCAGAATCTTCACCTTCTCTGCCCACTGAAGCCGAATGAAAAATACGGAGACAGAGGTTGCAGGAAATAGAAAGGGGGCTTTCATTCTCAGCTGGTGGAGAGGGAACCCAGTAAACTCATGCCTCAAAAACTGTTCCCCGCCCCTTGATGGGCCGTCTTGTTGAGTCCCTGTAGCGTCCAACTCTCTGCAACTCCAAGGCCTGCAGCACACCAGGCCTCCCTGTCCTTCACCAACTCCCGGAGTTTACTCAGACTCATGTCCATCGAGTCAGTGGTGCCATCCAGCCGTCTCATCCTCTGTCGTCCGCTTCTCCTCCTGCCTTCAGTCTTTCCCAGCATCGGGGTCTTTGCCAGTGAGTCAGCTCTTCCCATCAGGTGGGCAAAGCATTGCAGTTTCAGCTTCGGCATCAGCGCTCCCAGTGAACATTCAGGACTGATTTCGTTTAGGACGGATGAGGTGTCTGGGGGCTTATACAAGATGAGGGCTTGCAGTCAGGAGTCCGTGGTGAGGAACTAAGGTGATACGGTCTTCATTTCTTCCTCTTGCATTCTTGCCAAGACACTCATAAACTGGCGTCAGTAACCCACTAATTGACTGTGGCAGTCCGCTGACCCCGCCACCTCTTTTGTGATGTGTAACTACAAGGGGAAGGGTGTTTTAAGGGTAAACACCAGATGCAGGAAGTATTTAGGGCAGAGTGGAAGGAAAACTACATGTGGGGTGTAGCTGCGCAGACTCAGAGGGCATAAAAGGCAACTTCGTTTCAGATGGGCAGACTTAGGAGCAGCTAAGTAACAACAGCAAAGAAAAAAAACCCCAAAACCCCCCAAATACTAGAAATGTCTAGGCCTGCTCACTGTTTTAACTTCTTTGTTCTTAGGAAAGGAAAAGGAAAAAAAAAAAATCTCATTCTCTTTTTTTTTTTTTCTCCTTTCCACTGCAAACAGCCTCTCCATCACAAGCTCGGGGCTGGGATGTGTGAAACTTGGAGATGAAACTCTTGGCTATACTCAGGGCCCGAAGCTGACTGGCCTCACAGGACCGCCTCCGTGCACAGGCGTGTCCGACTCTTTGTGACCCCGTGGACTGTGGCCCACCAGGCTGCTCTGTGCATGGGATTCTCCAGGCAAGAATACTGGAGTGGGTTGCCATTCCCTCCTGGGGATCTTCCCGACCCAGGGATCGAACCCAGGTCTTCTGCATTTGCAGGCAGATTCTTTACCATCTGAGCCACCAGGGACACCCAAGGAAGGACAAACGAGTCAGCAAGTCCTCTCCAGCCAAGAGACTCCATGCAAATCTCTTGATGACAAGAGGGTCTTTTCTAAGCAGTCTGCGCGCATGCAGAAGCTTAAGCTCAACAAGGTGACTGCGAGGAACACCTCTGGTTCCCTTCAAGGCCAGCTGTCGTTTCTCTTCCTTTTACCGCATTCTTTTAGTTTCTGTGGTTGTGATGTGCAGACTGCTTTTAAGATGGAGAAGAGACCTTTGCACTTTCATGCCTGCAGAAAGGCTGTTAGCAGGGTGACCCCAGTAGAAGCAGCTTAAGAGCAAAGCCTGGGACCTCCCGTGTGGCCCAGTGGAGAGGAAATCGCCTGCCACAGCCTGGCGGGGCTTCCCTGGTGGCTCAGGCAGAAAAGAACCTGCCCGCAGTGCGGGACACCCGGGTTCGATCCCTGCATACGGAAGATCCCCTGGAGAAGCGCATGGCAACCCACTCCAGTATTCTTGCCTGGAGAATCTCATGCACAGAGGAGTCTGGCGGGCTACACAGTGGGGTTGCACAGAGTCGGACAGGACTGAGCCAGTGTTCGCATTGCATTGCCACAGCCTAGAGGGGTGCGATCGGATGGGAGGTGGGAGCGAAGTTCAAGAGGGAGGGGACAGGTGTATACCTGTGGCCGATTCACGTGGAGGTATGGCGGGAACCAACACCGTATTGTAAAGGAGGTTTCCTCTCATTAAAAATAAACACATTTATTTTTTAAAAAACCAATATTGTTAAGGAACTATCTTCTGATTAAAAATAAACAGATTTATAAAAACAAAGACTGTAAAGGACCTATCCTCTGATTACAAATAAACAGATTTATAACAAACAATATTGTAAAGGAACTATTCTCTGATTACAAATAAACAGATTTATAAAAAAACAACATTGCAAAGGAACTATCCTCTGAATAAAAATAAACAATGTGATTTTCAAAACATTGTAAAGAAACTATCCTCTGGTTAAAAATAAACAAATTTATTAAACAAAACAAGAATCTGTCTGCCAGTGCAGGGGACCCGGGTTCCATCCCTGGTCCAGGGAGATCCCACTTGTGTGGAGTCAGTAAGCAAAAGCACCCCAACAACTGAGCCCCCGAGCCGAGCCTCCCGAGCCCATGTCCCGGGGTCCTGCGCTCTGCAAGAGAAGCCCCAGCAAGGAACAGCCCGCAGACCACGGCTGGAGAGCGAGCGGCCCCCGCCCGCCACAATGCGACGACGCCTGCTTGCAGCAGCCAAGACGCCATCCAGCCGAAAATAACCTTTTTATAAAAGAGTGCAAGCCCAGGGCGGCGATCCCGGGGCAGAAGGGGGATGTCTCGGGGAGCAGGCTTCTGAAGGGGTCGCCAGGAGACTAGCAAAAGCACCCCAACAACTGAGCCCCCAAGCCGAGCCTCCCGAGCCCATGTCCCGGGGGCCTGCGCTCTGCAAGAGAAGCCCCAGCAAGGAACAGCCCGCAGACCACGGCTGGAGAGCGAGCGGCCCCCGCCCGCCACAATGCGACGACGCCTGCTTGCAGCAGCCAAGACGCCATCCAGCCGAAAATAACCTTTTTATAAAAGAGTGCAAGCCCAGGGCGGCGATCCCGGGGCAGAAGGGGGATGTCTCGGGGAGCAGGCTTCTGAAGGGGTCGCCAGGAGACGGGAACGGGAGTGTGACACCTGGGGACACTCCAGGGCTATGTTCAGGACCGGGACCGCCCGTGAGCTCACTCGGCTCGCTGGGCCCCACCCAAGACCTCACTTCCTGTTTTTCTGCCCCCTGAGCTGGCCACAACACGCAGCATCGCCCAGAGCATGCTGCTGAGGGCTTCCCTGGCAGCTCAGCTGGTAAAAACTACGACTGCAACGCAGGAGACCTGGCTTCCGTCTCTGGGTCGGGAAGACCCCCCTGGAGGAGGAAACGGCAACCCACTCCAGTATCCTGGCCTGGAGAATCCCATGAACAGAGGAGCCTGGCGGGCTACAGTCCCTGGGGTCAGAGAGAGCCGGACACGACTAACACACGCCCATCCTGTCTGAGCTGTGGATCCTGCTTCCTCTTCAATGGTCCATACAAACCCTCACTTCCCTCTGGGGAACGGCTCGGATCACCACCTGGGCCTCTGCCGGAGACCCCAGGAAGCATACAGAGCCCCCGACAGCTCAACAAGTGTTCGTCACATCAGCTCAGTTCAGCCGCTCAGTCGCGTCCGACTCTTTGCGACCCCGTGGACAGCAGCACACCAGGCCTCCCTGTCCATCACCTTAAAAGGTCCCTGGAAGAATCGGAGGTGGAACTGTTAGCCACTCAGTCATCTCTGACCCTCTGCGACCCCGTGGACTGCAGCCCGCCAGGCTCCTCTGTCCGTGGGATTCTCCAGATGAGAATACAGGAGTGGGTTGCCATTTCCTCCTCCAGGGGATCTTCCCAACCCAGGGATCGAACCCAGGTCTCCCACATTGCAGGCAGATTCTTCAGCAGCTGAGCCACCAGGGAAGCCCAAGAATACTGGAGTGGGTAGACTTTCCCTTCTCCAGCAGATCTTCCAGACCCAGGTCCCGCATTGCAGATAGATTCTTAACCAGCTGAGCCACGAAGGAAGCCGAACCACCACGCAAATGCCTCCCGGGTCATCGCCCATTGCATTTTCTTCTTCCTGCCAGTGAGTCACCCCTGCCGGCTGCAGCCACTTCCTGAGACACGGATCCTCGTCTTGCTGACGAGGCGCTGTCTCCTGCGTGGGGATTCCCCACCCTGCCCCCGTGCCGGGCTCAGCCCACGGCATGACATTTTTGCACGAGTCACTCAAATTCCTGGGCTTTTACATTCCTGTCTGCAAACACACTCTTGTACATTCGCTTCCCCACCCCAACCCAGCCACCGGGCACATGACTTCTCACCCTTTGATTGCCAAACTGGGGTGGGTTGGGGGGGGAGCTGGTTGTCTATGCTGCCCACAGGGTGCCCACAGACATGCCCTGACTGTCCCTGAAAGAGGGGTCAAACAGTCTGGTGTCTCCTAGAAGCCGGGCATTCAGAGCTACGTCCGCTGAGTTTGCCTGCTGGCTGGCAGGTCAGCTGAATGGGCTATCGATGCCAGGAGGCTCTGGGAGAGTTGGAAAGGGGAGGGGCTGGGATGCCATTGCCCCTGCCCCAGGAAACTTAATTTTCATGCCCTAGTTCTGGAGCGTCTCAGCTCTTTTTCTCCATCATCCAGTGGACACAGGGGTGTGTTGGCCTCTAGGGGGTTCCCAGGGTATCACCCCACCAGGAACTAAGAGAGACAGTCCACAGGCCAGAGGAGCCACTTTTTCAGACAAGCGTGTGTATGCCTTTTTTCCCCATGGTGCCCTTTAACTTAGAGACCCAAGCCACAGAACAGAGCTTGTAGATAGGTCAGCAGTTATAATCACAGATTGTTTGCTCCTTGGAAAGAAAGCTATGACTGAGCTAGACAGCAGATTCAAAAGCAGAGACATCACTTTGCTGACCAAAGTTTGGAGACTCAAAGATACCATTTTTCCAGTGCTCACGTATGGATGTGAGAGCTGGACCATAAAGAAAGCCGAGCGCCAAAGAAGTGATGCTCTTGAACTGTGCTGTTGAAGACTCTTGAGGGTCCCTTGGACAGCAACGAGATCTAACCAGTCCATCCTAAAGGAAATCGGTCCTGAATATTCATTGGAAGGACTGAAGATGAAGCTGAAACTCCAATCCTGTGGCCCCCTGATGCGAAGAGCTGACTCACTGGAAAAGACCCTGATGCTGGGAAAGCTTCAGGGCAGGAGGAGAAGGGGACGGCAGGGGATGAGATGGTTCGATGGTGGGCTGCAGTCCACGGGGTCGCAGAGCCGGACACGACTGACCTAGTGAACAACATCTCATCTCTTCAGGAAGCCGGCAGCCACAGATGCACGTCTGTGCGGTGGGCAGACGGATGGCGGAGAGAGACGAACTGCCACGCCGGGCAGAACACACACGTTATTTCTCATCTCCGGGTGTGTCTCGTGTTTGTTCAAAATATCCATGGCAATGACAGGTAGCTCTCGCAACATGAGTCTGCTACGCCATCTAAGCTGTTTGAGTGCCATCCCCTGACTTACAAAGCCTGCCACAGTGCAGGGAATGTTAGCTGAGCTCCAAAACTTCGTGCTTTGCGGTTACAGGAAAGCCAGATTTCAGGCCGCAGGAAGTCTCCATGGAGAAGGGGAAAACAAAACAGCAGAAACCAGAGCCGTCAGCAGGCAGTCTCGCTGCCGAGCCTCGAGGAGACGGGGTGGGGAGGCCGCTGGGCGTGGTTTTTTTTTTTTAATTTTTGTTTGGTTTCTCTGCTGCTTTTGTAAGCTGTTTTGCTTTCCACTTGGTTCTGGAGAAAACAAACAGAGCTCTGTACTATAACCTTCGTTTGTCTCGACCCTAAGACAAGGGTGTTCCTCTTAGAGCACTAAATGTGTTATTTTCACGCCAGGATCGGAGTGACGAAACTAGCATTTTCCCCTGAGACACGGCGACTTAATTTACAGTTTACAACTTCTCTTAAAAAAATATTTATAGTATACTGGAGTGGAGTTGATTGACAATGCTGGGTTAGTCTGTGCCGTACCCCAAAGTGACTCAGTTATACAAACACATGAATCTATTTTTTTTTTTTTTAGATTCTTTTACCATGTAGCTTATTACAGATCATTCACTAGACGTGCCTAGGATATACAGTAGGTCCTTGCGTGCGTGACCAGTCGCTTCAGTTACGTCTGACTCTCTGCGACCCCATGGACTGTAACCGCCCAGGCTCCTCTGTCCCCGGGATTCTCCAGGCAAGAACACTGGACTCGGTTGCCATGCCCTTCTCCAGGGGATCTTCCCAACCCAGGGATCAAGCCCGAAGTCGCTTACGTCTCCTCAACTGGCAGGCGGGTTCTTTATCGCTAGCACCCCCTGGAAAGCCCACAGGAGGTCCTTGCTGATTAGTTTCTATACACAGTGAAGGACGGGCTTCCCCGGTGGCTCAGCTGGTAAAGAATCCGCCTGCAATGCAGGAGACCTGGGTTCGATCCCTGGGTTGGGAAGATCCCTTGGAGGAGGGAAAGGCCACGCACTCCAGTGTTCTGGTCTGGAAAATCCCATGGGCTGTATAGTCGACGGGGTCGCAGAGAGTCGGACACGACTGAGCAACTTTCACTTTCACTTTCGTCCCTTCCCTGGTGGCTCAGACTGTAAAGACGCGGCAGCGAGACCCGGGTTCCATCTCTGGGTCGGGAAGATCCCCTGGAGAAGGGAATGGCAACCCACTCCAGTATTCTTGCCTGGAGAATCCCACGGACGGAGGAGCCTGGCGGGCTACAGTCCATAGGGTTGCAGAGAGTCGGACACCACTGAGTGACTAACTTTCACTTTTTGGTGATGGACACAGGAGCCTGGCGGGCTACAGTCCGTTGGGCCGCAAAGAGCTGGACACAAATGAGCAAGTGAACAGCCACAACAGCAGAAACCAGCAGGATCATCTTCAGCAATTAGACTCCAATTAAAACTAAAATTTAAAAAAAAAAACTAGTTAAACAAATATCGTACCTAACACCATGTGAGATGTCAATAAATATCTGCATTAGTGTCGAACAAAAACATCAGGGCTCTCCAAGCAAGGAAGACAAGGGGTGTGTGGGGTCGGACACCCCCCAGAAGCAGACACTGAGGCTCGGTCTCCAGGGAGGACTCCCTGTGGGGTCAGGGCCTGCCGGCGGGGACCTCTGGGCGATGAGTCACTCCTGGGGAGGTCACCAGACACGCCTGCGGCCGCCAAGGTGACCGCAGGTCACAGGGCGGCGTCCAGCTGACTGCCCCAAACGACACAGCATTCCAGCAACGCCAGCCTCTGGGAGCAGTCGGCAGGGTCTCCCGAGCGGGGCTCCCAGACACCGGGACGACGGAGCTGGAAAATGCGGAAGGGAGCCCAGGAGAGTGCAGGAGCCAAGCTGATTCTCGGCGGGTCCTGGAAGACAGTCCCCCTAACTCCTGTTCTCAGTGCAAGTCCCAGCGGACGCCGGAGCTTCCGACTAAACAGCTGCCACATTTGAGGTTCCCAAGACCCCTCCTTGCTGTTCAGTTCGGTCGCTCGGTCGTGCCCGACTCTTTGTGACCCCGTAGGCTGTAGCCCTCCAGGCTCCTCTGTCCAGGGGATTCTCCAGGTGAGAACGCGGTTGCCATGTCCTTCTCAACCTTTGCCCTCACTGTGGATAAACTAAATCTCGAAGTCCCTCACCCGCGTCCCCCCAGGTCCTTGACTTAGTCGGTGTTTTTTTCTTCCCTCGGGGGTGTCATGGCCCAGGGACATCCTGATCGGAGCAGTCAGAGTAGCTCCAGAGTATGAAGGACTCGTGATTTTGACGTGACTGGTGACTCCAAATGTCTTCCAGATGCTGAACGATCGTTTGTTGGGTTTGTTTTTTTTTTTAATCTAATCCATCCCTTGGAAAATGGAAAAGTCTACAGCGGTCATTCTCATTTCTGTGGGGTTTGCTTTCTTAAGTCATCAGTTGGTTGCAACTTGGGGACCCTTCAAGATGTGTGGGAGCCTCCTGACTTCTCAGCCCAGGGGCTGCTGAGCTGGGAAAGGGAATTTCAGGGCAAATAAGGAGCGAGATCTCCATGTGTGACTATTAAGGAACGCTTCCCAGCCAGCTGTCTGCTGCAAACATTGACAGATCAGGTTCTCTTTGTCCTGGGAAATAAGGAGCCTATTTTATACACTTTATTCTTCTAATTTTGAATGTTTCTCTTCTATTAATGCTGTGTTCTATTCTATTCCATTCTGTTCTCCTGCGAATGCCGTACTTTATTTCATTTTATTTAATTATATTCTGTTCTGCTGTTGTTTAAGCAGGAAGACGTGTCTGACTCTCTGGGACCCCATGGACTGTAGCCCACCAGGCTCCTCCATCCATGGGACTCTCCAGGCAGCAATCCTGGAGTGGGTTGCCATTTCCTCCTCCAGGGGAACTTCCGGACCTTCAGATGGAACCCAGGCCTCCTGCATTTGCAGGCAGACTCTGCCGACTCAGCTATGAGGGAAGGCCATAATATGTTTACGTCCTGTTCAAAAATAAGACAGTGCAGAAAATTTAGAAAACAGATACCAAAACCTTGCTCAGCATGTACGAACTAATCAAGGAGAGGTTTCTGCGCCTTCTGCTATTTTCTCTCCGTCCTCTCAGGAGACTTTCTGTAGAATATGCACTGGCTTAGGCTGTGCCTTTAGGATTTACGAGTATTTGCAAACCATCAAACGGTCTTCTGAGAAGCTTTCAAACGGCTGAGTTTCCAAGTATAGACTCATTTCCTGCAGTTCCGATAGCTGCTTTGTATATGTGTGTGTGCGTGTATCTTTTTACGATTCTGTTGTTGTAAAGAATATTCTTGATAGATAGAGGTTGTCATGGAGTGACTGAGTGTGTGTCTTTCCCAGAATTCACATATGAAAGCCCCGATTCCAAAGGTGATCTTATTAGGAGGTGTGGTTAGATTAGGAAGCCGGGTTAAACAGGAGGCGGGGTTAGACAGAGGCGGGGTTAAGACAGGAGGCGGGGTTAGACCGGTAGGCGGGGTTAGACCAGGAGGCAGGGTTTTAGGAGATTATAGGCTGGTCCCTGGGATAGGATTAATGTCTCTATAGGAGAAAGAGTGGCCTTTGACTGTGTGGGTCACAACAAACTGTGGAAAATTCTGAAAGAGATGGGAATACCAGACCACCTGACCTGCCTCTTGAGAAATGTGTTTGCAGGTCAGGAAGCAACAGTTAGAACTGGACATGGAACAACAGACTGGTTCCAAATAGGAAAAGGAGTGCGTCAAGGCTGTATATTCTCACCCTGCTTATTTAACTTATATGCAGAGTACATCATGAGAAACGCTGGGTTGGAGGAAGCACAAGCTGGAATCAAGACTGCCGGAAGAAATATCAATAACCTCAGATATGCAGATGACACCACCCTTATGGCAGAAAGTGAAGAAGAACTAAAGAGCCTCTTGTTGAAAGTGAAAGAGGAGAGTGAAAAAGTTGGCTTAAAGCACAACATTCAGAAAACTAAGATCACAGCATCTGGTCCAGTCCCATCATTTCATGGGAAATAGATGGACAAACAGTGGAAACAGTAGCTGACTTCATTTTCTTGGGCTCCAAAATCACTGCAGATGGTGACTGCAACCATGAAATTAAGAGACGTTTACTCCTTGGGAGAAAAGTTATGACCAACCTAGACAGCATATTAAAAAGCAGAGACGTTAATTTGCCAACAAAGGTCTGCCTAGTCAAGGCTATGGTTTTTCCAGTGGTCCTGTATGGATGTGAGAGTTGGACTATAAAGAAAGCTGAGAGCCAAAGAATTGATGCTTTGGAACTATGGTGTTGGAGAAGACTCTTGAGAGTCCCCTTGGACTGCAAGGAGGTCCAACCAGTCCATTCTAAAGGAGATCAGTCCTGGGTGTTCACTGGAAGGAGTGAAGCTGAAGCTGAAACTCCAGTACTTTGTCTATATGATGTGAAGAGTTGCCTCATTTGAAAAGACCCTGATGCTGGGAAAGATTGAAGGCGGGAGGAGAAGGGGATGACAGAGGGTGAGATGGCTGGATGGCATCATCGACTCAGTGGACATGAGTGTGGTTACACTCCGGGAGTTGATGAGGGACAGGGAGGCCTGGCGTGCTGCAGTCCACGGGGTCGCAGAGAGTCGGGCAGGACTTAAGTCACTTAATAGACATAGGTATACACAAAGGTCTGGCTGGGACGGCAGATTACAAATGGACCCAAGTCAGATGAACTAGCCGTTAAAAAACTGAAGAAATAGATTAGGTCCCAAAATAAGACTGGGAGACACCAAGAGGAACAGTAACATGTAGAATTGCCTTTTGCATCCATCAGAAATGGTCCAACCTTGGTCACGTCCTGTGGTTCAACCGGTATGTATATATCGAAGCTGTTACGGGAGTAGCTTCATTTGCTTGACACCCAGCAAGCAGTCAATCCTAAAGGAAATCAGCCCTGAATACTCACCGGAAGGACTGAAGCCGAAGCGCCAATACTTTGGGCACCTGATGCAAAGAGCTGATTCATTGGAAAAAAACAAAAACAAAAAAACCCAGATGCTGGGAAAGACTGAAGGGGGGAGGAGAAGGGGATGACAGAGGATGAGATGGCTGGATGGCATCACTGACTCAGTGACATGAATCGGAAGCAAACTCCGGGAGAAAGTGAAGGACAGATGACCCTCACAGGCTATAGTCCGTGAGGTCACAAAGAATTGAACGTGACTTAGATCCTGAACACAGTCAGCCGCAGCCAACACCGCAATGCTGACATGTGCAGCACTAAGCTCATTCACAAGAGTTGGACGATAACGACGGCTGAGCGCCGAAGAACGGATGCTTTTGAACTGTGGTGTTGGGGAAGCCTCTTGACAGTCCCTTGGACTGCAAGGAGATCCAACCAGTCCGTCCTAAAGGAGATCAGTCCTGAATATTCACTGGAAGGACTGCTGCTGAAGCTGAAGCTTCAAGCAATACACGTAATCAAAGACTTAGCAACTCAACAGCAACGTTAGTTGAATGCATGACCTGATGAGCCCCGTTGCTTGCCTGTCCCCAAATGCACTTGGCCCCACTCCTGGTCTGGCTAATGAACTTCACTCCAGTTCCATGGTGTTTGGATACAAGGCAGGAAGGTTTTTCAACTAACTTAATTTTCATTCTGGAAGTTAGAGCCTCTTGGAAGCCAAAGCATCTGCGTGATGTCATGGAAATTTTTTTTGTTTGGAACCAAGGAAAGCAGCACTGAAAAAAAAAAAAAACAAAACAGCAAAGTCATCATAATGAATCAGAGAAGTCTTCAAAATGTCTCTCTGGAGAGACATAAAGGGAAAAAAAAAAAA
>SJYR01005550.1:17367-32427 GCA_006410655.1 Kobus ellipsiprymnus | reverse complement strand
TTCTTTGGAAGGAATGATGCTGAAGCTGAAACTCCAGTACACTGGCCACCTCATGCAAAGAGTTGACTCATTGGAAAAGACCCTGATGCTGGGAGGGATTGGGGGCAGGAGGAGAAGGGAACGACAGAGGATGAGATGGCTGGATGGCATCACCAACTCGATGGACATGAGTTTGGGAGAACTCTGGTAGTTGGTGATGGACAGAGAGGCCTGGTATGCTGCAATTCATGGGGTCGCAAAGAGTCGGACAAGCCTGAATGACTGAACTGAACTGAACAGGTCAGAAAAACTGAAATCCAGACATATTATGTCTATAGCATTTCCCTTGTTAACTTGTTTTGAAAAAAGAAGTTTGTCCAGCCTGATTAGGTCTCAATGGACCCATTCTGGCCCCTAAGTTTTACAATCTATCTTGTTCATGAACTATCAGGGACTTTTGCCTGGAATATAATTTAAGTCTGTAATTAGTAACATTTGCCTTCTTTTCCATAAATACATGTCTACTTTCTATTCAAGTCATAAGTGGATTAAATAGTATATAGTTTGACTTTACACAATTAAATCATGCAGTGTATTATAACCTTGATTAAATGGACATACAATGAAAGGACATACTGCTTCATGTCTTTGTGTTAACTAACATCTCTGTTCCTAGCTTCAGACTTGAGACTTCTTGAGGGCAAGAGGTAAAGATGTCTTACTTACCTGAAAGCAAATAACAAAACAAATTAACTCTGATTCCCTTCCTGTCCAAGGTCTATAGTTAAAGAGTCTTTGTCTCAAGTGGGCTTCAAAGCACTTGTCTAGATGTGTTTAAGTTTGCTCCTTCTGCTCTGTGATTTGATCATGATAGACTTAAACATCACTAATAATCCTGTGTGTAAATCTAATTTTTCTGGCTAGTAAGATTTGAAAGATTTACTGCATCAGTAAATTAGAAAACTGAGTTTCCCAAACACATAAAATTTCTTCCATCAGGAAGATTCTGAAATTATTAGAAACCAAAAATGAAGTGCAGGAAGGGGCTTTAAAATATGGCTATCACTGCAGACTTATGGGCAGAATCAACTTGCCCTTGGGAACCCTCTAGCCAACTCTTTTGCCTACAACTCTCTTCCTGAACTCAAGACTTCCCATCTTTCCTGCTCTTGCTGGGTTAGAAGTTCTTGGCACCCTGTGCCATTTGCTTCATTTCCTGCTTGGTTGGTTGGTTGGTTGGTTCTCTGGTTGGTGACATGTGTGTTCCTAAATTGGATTCTCATGAAGTTAGCTTTTCTCCTCCTATCTTTGGGCTTCCCTCATAGCTCAGCTGGTAAAGAATCCGCCTGCCATGCAGGAGACCCTGATTTGATTTCTGGGCCATGAAGATCCCCTGGAGAAGGGATAGGCTACCCACTCCAATATTCTCGGGCTTCCCTCGTGGCTCCACTGGTAAAGAATCCACCTGCAACGCAGGAGACCTGGGTTCGATCCCTAATTGGGAAGGCTACCCACTCCAGCATTCTGGCCTGGAGAATTCCATGGACTGTACAGTCCATGGAGTCACAAAGAGTTGGGCATGACTGGGCGACTTTCACTCACTCCCTTTCTACCATGAAGAAAAGTATGTCCTCTCCAGGCTCAGAACTCTCAAGGATGCTCTTTCTCAGCAAATGAATGTCACCAATGACTGTCCTACAGTCCCCTGCTGAAACCCCTCATACTGATCAATCCATCCTACTTTGTAAGCCCTCATTCAACAACTGAGTTGATAAAAATCAAGTCAGTTTAAATAAAAATGAGAATTTCAATAAAACTCTTCCTCAGTCTGATCACAGCCCATTGAATCCATCTAGATGTGATACACTAGGACTGGGTGATGATTTGGAATAACCGTGTTGACTAAACGTCAGGACTCTAGAATGAATCGTACTTCTACTCTCTGTGTCCTTGGCAAGCCATTTCTTATCTCCCAGCCTCAGCTTTATAATCTGTATAAAAAGACAGTTTGACTAGACTGTCCCCAAGGTTCTCTTTAGCTCTCAAGTTCTGTGGAACTACATATCTGTTGTAAAGTTTCCCATAATTAACCTATAACATTTGTGTGTCAGAGCCTGACCCAGCTAATAGCAGTATAATCACAACTTTGGAGGCAAGGAAAGACTGCCAGGACTTAAAGAAACTGAACAAACTTTTCTTTCTTCTCTCCCCACTTTTCCTGTCTGTTCTTCAAGTTTCCCAAATATGAAAGTATTATGGTGAAGGAGAAGCTCCTTTCCAGCCTAAACAGCACTGGGGAGTATGGAAATGTCATGACAACGCCTGTCCTCAGTTGATCCAGCCCAAATTTGCACATGCAAGAGCTTCAGATAGCTATCCCAACTTCTGGGTGTTCATCCAAGCCAAACCTCGGAGTCCTTGGACTCGATCCCTTTTTGTAAGCAGGAATAAATTGAGAATTGCATTTTCTTTCTGCTTCAAAATGCCTCAAAAACTTTGGGGGTAAAACTAACCCATACATGAAAAGAGCCATCCCCTCATATATAATATACCCTTGTACTGATATCCATACGTGTCCCAGTGACCACTGGAACTGCATTGTAGAACACTGAACTCTTCGAAAACATCAAGAGGAGGCCAATTTACTAGAATGTGACGATGTCAGTGTAAAAGTAGCTAAAAGGATAAGGTCACCAGGAGAGACTGCTGACTTGTTTCAGCAATGGCTTTGGCTAGAGTGACCCACTGCGTGGTTTTGCCCATGATCTGATCACAAAGAGTCATTTTTACTTACAGGCTATATTAAATAGATGGAACAGTTTTGGTAGAGTTAGGGAGAAGGGATTTGATTGCTTAAAATCTTTAAATGATAACAGCTTTTACAATTTCTTTCCATATAACATGCCATATTTATGAGACAGTGAAGGGGTAGGGGGTCAAAGAAAATGAAAACAAAGAAAGGATTCAAAAGAGTAGGAAGATCTGGCCTTGACAAGACTAAAAAGATTTAAAATTCTCCATTCTATGGTGTATTTAAAGCACTAATTCATTTTCCAAAAGTTTCTGTTCACTGTATTCCAGGATCTGATTTAATCCAAAGCCAAACAATATGTTGATTCTGTCTCTATTTACACATTCATTCATTCAGTAAATGTATTTATTGACTGTATTCTGTATAAGGCATTACATTAAACATTTGGAGAGTGTAAAGATATACAAGGCATAGCTCTGCACTTTACAATCTCATTGTCCAGTGGGGAGACAAAATCATATGCATATGACTATAATACATCACTCTGCGATTCACTATTAAAGAATTCATTAAAGAAGAGGCATTTAAAAGTACATGTTAAGATGTAAAGGAATGAAATCCCAGGAAGAAGGAACAGCATGGGAACAGGTGAAGACAAAAAGTACAGAGTTATTTTAGGGGATGACTGGATCAGTGTAGCTGGATGTAGCGAGAGTAGCAGGGAAAAACTTGGAAAGGTCTGAGTATGTTGGGGAAGGTTATGAATGACTTAAATCTCACACTGACAAGTCTGGCCTTTATTTACTAGAAACAAGCAGTCAATGGTGGTTTGGAACAGGGAATGCTATGTTGCTTTCAGAACACTGATCTCAAAAATTGGATGCAGGACTGATGAACTCAGTGAGGCTGGGGCCATGGTGATCAGTAACAGGACTTTTAGTTGACTCAATGCAAGATAATAATGACCACACCTATGTAAGGAAATAATTAAGAACTACAAGAACATGGATGGAAGAATTAGACACTATATATGCAGAAAGGGCTTCCTTGGTGGCTCACACAGTAAAGAATCTACCTGCAATGTGGGAGACCCAGATTCAATCCCTGGATCAGGAAGATTCCATGGCAAAGGGAATGGCTACCCACTCTAGTATTCTAGCCTGGAGAATTCCATGGAGAGAGGAGCCTGATGGTCTACAGTCCACAGGGTCACAAAGAATTGGACACGACTTAGCAACTAAACCACCACCAAGCAGAATGAGAGAATTCTGGAAAATTCTAGAATTCTTAACTGGGATGACAGAAACAATGTGGCTCCCCTAGGGATGAACAGTATATGAGTGATAATATTAACTCAAGTTTAGGCATTTTATGTATCAGTGAATCATTTTGCTGTACACCTAAAACTATCACAACATTGTTAATTGACTCTACTCTGACATAAAATTAAAAGTTAAAAAAAATTTTAATGCTTAAGGAATTAAAAAAGATTTTTCACTGTGCCTATGAGAAATCTTACTTTTCAAACTTAGTTTGAGCTGCTGCTGCTAAGTAGCTTCAGTCGTGTCCAACTCTGTGCAACCCCACAGACGGCAGCCCACCAGGCTCCCCCATCCCTGGGATTCTCCAGGCAAGAACACTGGAGTGGGTTGCCATTTCCTTCTCCAATGCATGAAATTGAAAAGTGAAAGTGAAGTCACTCAGTCATGTCCGACTCTTGGTGACCCTATGGACTGCAGCCTACAAGGCTCCTCCATCCATGGGATTTTCTGGTAAAGCCTAGTGACACCTTCTCATTGTTTGTTTATAAATACATGCCAAATTCCAAACAAGAAGGAAAACAGAATCATTTCATGTTTTCTCTGTCTAATCATGAATTATCCAACACTCATTCACTTCTATTGATTTGTCCACATTGTTCAAAATAATCAGAACAGAGCACAGAATAGGTCCACAAAGCATATTCTGTCCTTGCTACCACAGGCTGTGGGTCACAGCTCCAGAATAACCAACAACTAGAGGAAATGCACTCAGTCTGGATTGAGATGTCATTAGCATCAAGCCCAGAAAAGGACTTTCTATTATCAGTGATCATGGGAATAAATGACTCCCCAAGGAAACAGTGTGTTCTCTTAATAGCTCACGCATTATCCAGGTTAGTGTGATCAAGTGGAGCAGAGTGAGCAGCTAGCAGCAATAAAAATTACTGAAATGATAGCAAAGACAAAGCTTCTATGGAAAGGAAAATTTGAGGCACAAAGAAAACTAAAGGTTAACTTTTTAAATAGAAATTAGGAAGGGGCTTACATCTTGAAATATGTCTGCTTCTGTTCTTATCCATTCCAATGCCCAGTTTTTTAAAAAGGAGAAATGGGTGGAGAGGGAGGGATTTGGTCAAACCCTGTCTCTACTTTCCAACTTTGCCCTGTGGTAGTCTTTGGGACAGAGTTCTTCAACCATATTCTGCTGGGAGAAAAGGGTGTTAGAACAAACCCTGGGAGGGTGAGAGCTCCTCCTCATTTCCTGGCTACTATTTGACAAGTAGTGTTCTGTTAAGGGTCAGAAGCTTCTATCTCATCTCCCATTTGGAGGTGACTGTAGAAAGGAATTTGCATACACGGGCAAACTGCAACTCAGCACACAGCTCTGGTTTGGCTTCAGTGAAGTCAGTTGTCCCATATCCTCTGATTGAGCACATTGTCAGGGAGAACATCACAGCTCTTCACTCAGATGCTTTTAGCCAGTGATGATTCCGAAATAACCATGGGGACCCCAAAGTTGGAGCGGAATCCACGTGGCCTTCCCACAGCCCTCAGGGGAGGTTTTTCTCTGGTTTCAATAGGTAACATATCTGAACAAGGACCCAGGCCACTTCTAATTAATATTCATGATTATTAACACCATTAACAGAAAGCTGGTTGTCATTGCACTCACTCGACACTGATGAGGACATGGTGATTAATGACACAAATCACAACCCACACTTGCATCCCAGGTGATGGTGGATGGAGCATTTCCACAGTCACTGCCAGCACGCACTCACCAACAGACACTCAGGTTCTCTGTGATGTTACCTCCACTTACTGAAGAGGAAACTGGAGCTTCAAGAAATTAAATTATTGGCTCATTATTGGCTCAAGTCGGAAGCAGAACTAGGATTTAACCCAAATCTTCTGGTCTATAACCCTTGGATTTTTTTCTCCCTATCCCACTCAGCAATTAAAGGTCATGTGCATAAATTGGCACATGCACCAAATCTAAAATCCCACATAATCTCTAATTGTCCCAAATACACACTCAACACTGGCCCAGTTCCACTGGAGGAAAAAAAAGTCAGTGAGGATGTGCTTTTGGTATGATGTGAACAATATACCTAGTTGAGCCACTGAGGCTTTCCACTTTGAGTTGATATCCTGGCAGTAAGCCTTCTATTTATTTATCTCATATAAAACTGTGGAAACAGAGTCAGACTATTTTGGGGGGCTCCAAAATCACTGCAGATGGTGACTGCAGCCATGAAATTAAAAGACGCNCCACCCTTATGGCAGAAAGTGAAGAGGAACTAAAGAGCCTCTTGATGAAAGTGAAAGTAGAGAGTGAAAAAGTTGGCTTAAAGCTCAACATGCCATCTGGTCCAATCACTTCATGGCAAATAGATGGGGAAACAGTGGAAACAGTGGCTGGCTTTATTTTTTGGGGCTCAAAAATCATGGCAGATGGTGATTGCAGCCATGAAATTAAAAGACACTTACTCCTTGGAAGGAAAGTTATGACCAAGCTAGATAGCATATTCAAAAGCAGAGACATTACTTTGCTGACTAAGGTCCATCTAGTCAAGGCTATAGTTTTTCCAGTAGTCATGCATGGATGTGAGAGTTGGACTGTGAAGAGGCTGAGTGCCAAAGAATTGATGCTTTTGAACTGTGGTGTTGGAGAAGACTCTTGAGAGTCCCTTGGACTGAAAGGAGATCCAACCAGTCCCTCCTAACGGAGATCGGTTCTGGGTGTTCTTTGGAAGGAATACTAAAGCTGAAACTCC
The DNA here is from genome assembly GCA_006410655.1 of Kobus ellipsiprymnus. Classification (NCBI taxonomy): domain Eukaryota; kingdom Metazoa; phylum Chordata; class Mammalia; order Artiodactyla; family Bovidae; genus Kobus; species Kobus ellipsiprymnus. The sequence continues at coordinate 25,657 of SJYR01005550.1, read as the reverse complement.
AGTACTTTGGCCACCTCATGAGAAGAGTTGACTCGTTGGAAAAGACTCTGGTTCTGGGAGGGATTGGGGGCAGGAGAAGAAGGGGATGACAGAGGATGAGATGGCTGGATGGCACCACCAACTCGATGGACATGAGTTTGAGTGGACTCCGGGTGTTGGTGATGGACAGGGAGGCCTGGTGTGCTGCAATTCATGGGGTCGCAGAGTCGGACACGACTGAGCAACTGAACTAACTGAATGGATATATCTAATATTTAACAGAAAGAGAATGTGAAAAGAAAAAGTCCCATCAGTTAACACACACACACACACACACACACGTACATGTTACAAGCTGTCATGGTCAGAAGTAAAATTTGCATGGTTACTATTATCATATATGTAGTTATATGGCTGTAGATTACATTTAGAACTTCTTTCTTTGACTTCTGTTTCTTTTGCTATTAGGTATTACATCAGCTGGCCTTGGTTCTTTATTGGACAGTATATAAACATTTTCTATTGAAATATTTGTGGAATTTGTTATTCTGTATATATTGCAGATCATTGAAGAAATAACTCTAGAAAGAATGAAGACATGGAGCCAAAGCAACAATACCCAGTTGTGGATGTGACTGGTGATAGAAGTAAAGTCTGATGCTGTAAAGAGCAATATTGCATAGGAACCTGGAATGTTAGGTCCATGAGTCAAGCCAAATTGGAAGTGGTCAAACCAGAGATAGCAAGAGTGAACATCGACATTTTAGAAATCAGTGAACTAAAATGGACTGGAATGGGTGAATTTAACTCAGATGGCCATTATATCTACTACTGTGGGCAAGAATCCCTTAGAAGAAATGGAGTAGTCATCATAGTCAACAAAAGAATCCAAAATACAATAGTTGGATGTAATCTCAAAAACAAAAGAATGATCTCTGTTTATTCCCAAGGCAAACCATTCATATCACAGTAATCCAAGTAAATGAATATTCAGGACTGATTTCCTTTAGGATTGACTGGTTTGATATCCTTGCAGTCCAAGGGATTCTCAAGAGTCTTCTCCAACACCGTAGTTCAAAAACCTCAATTCTTTGGCACTCAGCTTTCTTTATGGTCCTACTCTCTACAGAGTTACATTGTAATGGAATGTTTGTTCTGAGAAGAGTGTTATGACTATACATTTTGCTTTGTGGCATTCAGACTAGAGGATGAGATGGTTAGACAGCATCACCAACTCAACGGACTCTGGTATTTAAGCAAACTCTGGAAAATATGAGAATCCCTTGGACTGCAAGATCAAACCAGTCAAACTTAAAGGAAAGCAGTCCTGTATTCATTGGAAGGACTGATGCTGAAACTGAAACTCCAATACTTTGGCCACCTGATGTGAAGTTCTGACTCATTTGAAAAGACCCTGATGCTGGGAAAGACTGAAGGCAGAAGGAGAAGGGGACAACAGAAGATGAGATGGTTTGATGGCATTACCAACTTGATGGACATGAGTTTGAGCAAGCTCAGGGAGTTGATGATGGGCAGGGAAGTGCTGCATTCTATGGGATCACAAAGAGTCAGACATGACTGAGTGACTGAACTGAACTGGGAGATAGTGAAAGGCAAAGGAGCCTCGCATCCTTCAGTCCACTGGGTCACAGAGTCAGATGTGACTTAGTGACTGAACAATAACAAGGATTCAAATAGACTGGGTGGCCTACTGGGAAGACAGATAGGTGATCTATTTATTGGGGTTTCTTTGATTTAGCAAATCCCATTATTTGAATGGCCATCCATGATACTCTTTCAAAGTTATAGAGAAACAAATATCAGCAGTAGCCTTCAAAAGCCTTCTTTATCCTGAGATTCTGTATCTGTCTTCAGGTGCAGAGAACATCATTGCAAAGTATCTGCAAATCAGTTTGAAAAATTTTGAAAACTTTTATTTGGTGAGATATCCAAAGTGAGGGACAGAGGTCAAGGAACTTTATTCTGAAAGTTCATTATCTGTAATTGTTTTGAACTAACAAACTTATCATAGAGAAGATGGAGAAAGCTTGCTTTGTGATTGTCACTTTAAGATCAATCATCTTTAAACTTAAAGTTTTTAAGCAACTATTTATTGAACTCCTTCTATAAGTCAGACAGCCTACAGCAAGAATTGAGATACAACACAAAAAGACATGATCATTTTTCCTGATGCAAGACATAAACAGATACATACAATACTATACAATTATATATTTTGACAAAGGCACAATCAATGTAACTTGTGAGAGAAGCTTAACCAATTTTAGAATTGGGGTTTTGGGAATTTTGGGGAAGATTTCTTTGTATTAGTGAAGTTTTTAAAAACATTAGTTGTAATACACAAGGCATGGTTGTATGCTGGAAAGGTAGACTGTAGATATGTTATATGAAAAGCAAATAAAATAGGTAACTGGATTTTAGTTTCAGTTATCAAGATGAAAAATACTATACGACTAATAAAAGAGAAAGGACAGGAAGGATGGGGAAAAGGGGAGGCATTAGAAAGGTGTAAATGAGGGAATTCCCTGGCAGTCCAATGATTAAGACTGACTTTCAATGTAGGGGGTGCAGGTTTGATTCCTGCATGGGGAGCTAAGATCCCTCAGTCTTCAAGGCCAAAAAACCAAACATAATACAGAAGCAATACTGTAGCAAATACAGTAAAGATTTTAAAAGTGGTCCACTTAAAAAAAAAAGAAAAGACACGTATAAATGAGATAGACCTATAAGAACTGGTGACTGATTATATAGGAGGGCTGAGAAAGGAGGAGGAGTAAAGGATAACTTCCAGATATTTCCTTTGGCCATATATAAATATATGGGTATGTATCTAGATTTCCTATGTATATGCTATGGAGAAAGGGGAGAGAAAACTCCTCACAGAAATCAAGTCAAAGAATATTTATGTACAAGTTTGCTCATTGAAGCATCAAAATTTTTATAGCAGTATTGCAAAATATAGCTATCAATATATGCAGAAATAGGGATCTATACTAAATAAAGTTAAATTTATGTTACACTGAAGAGCAAGGTGACATAATTTAGGATGGATGTGGCCCAGAAGTATATGTGTCTCTGTGAGTGTGTGTGTATGTTTGTGTGTGTGTGTGTGTGTATATATATATATATATGCTCATAATTAAACATATTTACTTCATAGTCTATTATACAAATGTGTGTGTATATATATATATAATGGATATTTGCACACATATGCAAATGGGTCTATATTTAGAGAGAGGAAGTCAGTGTTGATCTCCATTTTTTAAATTACTTGTATTACTTCCCAGAATTTATAGATAATGAAATTTCTCTTAAAGCTCTAGCTTTTCTTTAAAAAATGGAAGATCTAGAAATTCTCTTCCTGAATCCAAACAGTAAAGTATTTCTATGTTCCTGTATGGCAACAGCTAGGTACACTTGCATGGCTAATGTGTTTCAAGCACTAGTTCATTTGTCCTTTCTAGATGTCTCATGAACTCTGTAGTTGGTTACAAAGGATAATTCACTAATTTTAAATTTTTGCACAACTTGTCTGGTTTCTGAAAATATTTCATTTTGAAAATTCTACTTTACACAGTTTATTATATAAAAGAACATTTCAGGTCAGAGGATCTATTTCTTTGACCATCATCTTCAGAGATGTAACTACAGGGAGCCATAACAACTGACTAGTTCAATTACTTTAAAAACTTTTCAATTTAGAGAAAAGTCAGAAAAATTTATAATCTAAGCCCAGGGAAATATTTGAATGGATAAGCTGTTTCTGTTAAAGCATTAAACCTAATAACTCTATATGGATGTAGACTATATTCTTATAGAAACAGGGAAGATTTCCCTTTTGTCAATTCATGCACATCACTGAGTGATTTATGCTTGAAGCATGCCATATACAGGAGACCATTATCTCAATTTTACGATGGGTGACATTTTTGCCACCTATTCCATTTTCAATTTCTTAGAGAAAGTGATGTCTGAGCTCTTGTTCAGATGCACCACAGATTTTAAAAACATCAGTAGCCCTCAGGAAATGTAAAAAAAAAAAAAGAACAGCAATATAATAGTAACTATAAAATGCTGTGCTCATAACCAACATTGATCCCAAACCTATTTTCCTTATGTGATAAATTCTTATGCTCCCACACTGGAAATCTGTGATTTAATCATCTACAGCCATAGAAAATGCTCTTGAATAATTGTTCTTATAGTTATATAGTTTTTAGGTTTGTTAGTTCTGTTGCTAACAAGAGACCATTCCACAGAAGATGAGTTTGCATGAAGATATGCACTGCAAAATAAGATACGCTGCTTCTTTTATCATTGTGGAGGTGGTTTACGTTCATGAGAAAGGCGCTGATCTGGGACTCAAAGGTGCACACTTGGCCTTCCTATGCCATTAAGTCAACAGTGATAATTTCTCACAACTTTCAGAATAAAAAATGAAAATTCCAGTCAATCTTTACCTTTTTGCAGTATTGAATTTCTCACATTATCAAGCTTTCATCTTTAAGGATTGCAGCTTATGAAAGTGTTATTTTGTCTCTTTGCCTAAACCATAGGTTAAATAATATCTTTAACAGACAATAGTGTATATTCTAATGATTCATGGTGTTAAATTTTTCTCAAAGTATTACATTCTAATTTTACAATATTTAGTGTGTTGTTTTCTTACCAACTGACACATAAAAATATTTAATTTATATAGTTAACTTTCTCCCTACAATCTTCTTAGTTGCTATAGGAACTTAAAAAAATGATACAATAATCTTTTTTGCATCTTCCAATAAAATGCCAGAGCCTGAAATTTTTTCCAAGAATTTTTTTTTTTTTTTTTTTGGTATTGAAGTAGCAGCTGATTTATAATACGATGTTAGTTTCAGATAGTTGATTCAGCATTTTTGCAGATTATACACAATTATAGTTTATTATAAGATAATGGGTATAGTTCCCTGTGCTATACAGTATATCCTTGTCACTTATTTATTTTATACCTAGTAGTTTGTATTTGTTAATACTGGATGGCATCACTGACTCGATAGACGTGAGTTTGAGTGAACTCTGGGAGTTGGTAATGGACAGGGAGGCCTGGCGTGCCGTGATTCATGGGGTCGCAAAGAGTCAGACACGACTGAGCAACTGAACTGAACTGATACCCCTAATATATCCCTCTCCCTTCCCTCTCCCCTTTGGTAACCACAAGTTTGCTTTCTGTATATTTGGGTATGTCTCTGTTTTGCATAGAGATTCATTTGTATATTTTTAAAGGTATAGGCCAGTGTTTATTAGGAAGAGGGGCAAGAAGGGCATCTCAAGTAGAAGGAGCAGCATGCACAGAGGACCAGGGCTAGGAATGAACATGGTAGATATAGGGAATGGCAGTTATGTGAGCTAAAAAGCAGTAAGGTTTAGAGGCAGTTGGGTAGCAGAATGTAGGGCTAGAAATTGACACAGGATATTTATCACCAAACATTATTAGCCAAAGAAAAATCCAGAAGTTTCTGTAGTACATAAAAAAGGAACCTATAACCTAAGCCATCTTCTGAAATCATCTGGTCCCAAAGCATACTATTTCTATAAGATTCAAGTCCTTGTCCACTGAGTCCCTATCAGATAATTCCTTTAAGGAAGAGTCACCATTTGGGATGATAGTATTATAAATGCTTTCTTAGGTGCTATGTGGTCCTGGCAGGGGTTTGGTGTTGGGTCTTCTCTGTTCCTCACTGTATGGAATGCTGATACTGAACAAAGAGCTAATTTTTTGGAGGCTCTTAGATTTTGTTCCTTTATATTTTCACTAGGAAAATAAAGTTTTCAAATTACTATGGCCTGGCTCTATCATCTTTGTTCTATTTTCTACAAACCTCTGTAGTGCAGTGCCATTAATGGGAAGGTCCTAGACTTTAATTTCTATACTGTAAGGCTTCCCTGGTGGCTCAGGCAGTAAAGAATCTGCCTGTGATATAGGAGACTCAAGTTCAATTCTTGGGTTGAGAAGATCCCCTGGAAAAGGAAATGGCAACTCACTCCAGTATTCTTGTCTGGAAAATCCCATGGACAGAGGAGCCTGGAGAGCTACAGTCCATGCAATCGCAAAGAGTTGGACATGACTGAACACTAACACTTTCAGATTAACAGATACAAACTACTATGTGTAAAATAAATAAGTGACAAGGATATATTGTATAGCACAGGTATTATTTTAATTGTACTCTAGAAGGTATATCAACAAACTACCTTGAGAGCATTTATTTCTGCTGGAGTAGATCACTTCCACCATTCAACTGGGGAGAACAGATAATTTAGAAAGATTTGATAGATGTGGGGATATATTGCATTTGAGCTATTATGGATAAATAAGATTTGAAAAGGATTTGAGAGAGAAGACATATGAAGGATAGGACATAGTAAATATATAGTCATTATCCTTTCAGTTGGAAAGAATGTAAACTTTTTCTTGTTAGATAATTTCTTGCTAATTATTTTGTGAATGTTCAATCTGAAAGAGTAAAACAGTTCTCCTAAAAGTTGTTAGTCTGTTTGGGACATCAAATAGCTATTTTGTCAGAAGCAGAGTGTCATTAGTTGTGTGTTTCTAAATGAAAGTTCTGCATGGTAATGCTAACTGTGACATGAATAGTATGATTGGCATTAGAGATCCTGTGAAGTGAGAAAAACATTCATGATTAACCTACAGAGTATAAAAATTAGAAATCATCTAGTAACTTTGTGAGGCTATGTTGCCTTGTAATTTCATTTTCACTAGCATTGCCATTGTTATGGAATAACGAGAGAACTTGAAGTGTAACAAGATAGGTAAAAACAAATTGCTGTACCAATTTTATAACTTCCAGTCACTTAGTAATGTATAGTTTTCCTCTTAACCCTGGAACAAATTTTGGAGATAGGATTTTGTTTATTTACATGTCTTTACTATTGTTGGCTTATCATTTATAAGCATGTCAGAGGTGAAATAACTGATCATTTAATTTTAGATCTAATCATTGTGTTCTATGGATTTCCCTGGTGGCTCAGACAGTAAAGAAACTGCCTGCAATGCAGAATACCTGGGTTCAATCCCTGGCTTGGGAAGATTCACCTGGAGAAGGGAATGACTACCCATTCCAGTATTCTTGCCTGGAGAATTCCATGGACAGGGGAGACTGGTGGGCTACAGTCCATGGAGTTGCAAAGAGTCAGACACAACTGAGCAGATAATACTTTCAGTGTTTTCTATACTTTCAGTTGGGAAGAGAGGGATTAATATTTAGTGGATTTCTCCCATGTGCCAGAAAGCTCATGTTTGTTTGTTTTTAATTTATATTTTATTGAAATAACGTTGATTTATAACATAATAGATGGGGAAACAGTGGAAATAGTGTCAGACTTTATTTTTTAGGGCTCCAAAATCACTGCAGATGGTGATTGCAGCCATGAAATTAAAAGACGCTTACTCCTTGGAAGAAAAGTTATGACCAATCTAGATAGCATATTCAAAAGCAGAGACATTACTTTGCTGACTAAGGTCCATCTAGTCAAGGCTATGGTTTTTCCTGTGGTCATGTATGGATGTAAGAGTTGGACTGTGAAGAAGGCTGAGTGCTGAAGAATTGATGCTTTTGAACTGTGGTGTTGGAGAACTCTTGAGAGTCCGTTGGACTGCAAGGAGATCCAACCAGTCCATTCTAAAGCATATCAGTCCTGAGTGTTCTTTGGAAGGAGTGATGCTAAATCTGAAACTCCAGTACTTTGGCCACCTCGTGCGAAGAGTTGACTCGTTGGAAAAGACTCTGATGCTGGGAGGGATTGGGGGCAGGAGGAGAAGGGGTCGACAGAGGATGAGATGGCTGGATGGCATCCCTGACTCGATGGATGTGAGTCTGAGTGAGCTCTGGCAGTTGGTGTTGGACAGGGAGGCCTGGCGTGCTGCGATACATGGGGTCACAAAGAGTCAGACACGACTGAGCAACTGAACTGAACTGAACTGGATAACATAATAAGCCAGTGAACTTCCAGATGTTCAAGCTGGATCTAGAGAAGGCAGAAGAACCAGAGATCAAATTGCCAACATCTGTTGGATCATTGGAAAAGCAAGAGAGTTCCAGAAAAACATCTACTTCTGATTTATTGACTATGCCAAAGCCTTTGACTGTGTGGATCACAATAAACTGTGGAAAATTCTGAAATAGTTGGGAATACCAGACCACCTTACCTACCTCCTGAGAAACCTGTATGCAGGTCAGGAAGCAACAGTCAGAACTGGACATGGAACAACAGACTGGTTCCAAATAGG
>SJYR01005550.1:0-17098 GCA_006410655.1 Kobus ellipsiprymnus | reverse complement strand
TCCAAAATCACTGCAGCCATGAAATTAAAGCATGCTTGCTTCTTGGAAGAAAAGCTATGACCAATCTAGACAGCATATTTAAAAGCAGAGACATTACTTTGCCAACAAATGTATGTCTAGTCAAGGCTATGGTTTTTCCAGTGATCATGTATGGATGTGAGAGTTGGACTACAAAGCTGAATGCTGAAGAATTGATGCTTTTGAACTGTGGTGTTGGAGAAGACTTTTGAGAGTCCCTTGGACTGTAAGGAGATCCAACCAATCCATCCTAAAGGAAATCAGTCCTGAATATTCATTGGAAGGACTGATGCTGAAGCTGAAACTCCAGTACTCTGGTCACCTGATGGGAAGAGCTGACTCATTTGAAAAGACCCTGATGCTGGGTGATTGAGGGCAGGAGGAGAAGGGGACAACAGAGGATGAGATGGTTGCATAGCATCACTGACTCAATGAACATGAATTTGTGTAAACTCTAGCAGTTGGTGATGGATAGGGAGGCCTGGTGTGCTGCATTCCATGGGATCACTGAGTCAGACATGACTGAGTGACTGAACTGACTGATAACATATACAAGTTTCATTTACAAAACGTTGTATTTTTACTTCTGTAGACACTACCCCATTTTCACCACCAAAATTTGTTTCCATTAACCAGCATACAGTTGATTCCCTTTACCCATTTCACTCTCCCCACTGCCACCCCTTCCTCCTGTAATAACTCCTACTTTGTTCTCAGTATCTATGTGTTTATTTTTTTTTGCTTTGGTTTGCTCATTTATTTTGTTGTTTGTTTGTTTGTTTTTTTGTATTGCACATATGAGTGAAATCAAATAGCATTTGTCTTTACCTGTGTTTTCTCATCCAACCTGCCTAGTGAATCTGTGAGATTATTCCTATTATCTGGAGAAAGGAATGGCAAACCACTTCAGTATTCTTGCCTTGAGAATCCCATGAACAATATGAAAAGGCTATTCTCTGTGTTTTACAAATGAGGAGTCTGAAATTAAGGGGAGTAAAGTTGAGTGGATATGTATACATTTATGTTTGTTTGTTTGTTTTCCCTAGTGTGTTTATTTTTGATAGCTGCACCTCACCCTCCCTTGTACCAAATGGTATTTTTAAATATTCAGCCCACTTTCTTCATCTCAAGAGAAACAGTCTCAAGAGCTGTGCAACTTGAAGACAATGGTTAATCTTCTTGTGGGCTCATGATTGTAACAAGGCCAATAAATATTCTTTCTCAGGGATTAAAAAACCAATGGCTTCCCTGGTGGCTCAGATGGTAAAGAATCTGCCTACAATATGGGAGACCTAGGTTCGATCCCTAGGTTGAGAAGGTCTCCTGGAGGAGAGCATGGCAACCCACCCAAGTAATCTTGCTTGGAGAATCCCCATAAGCAGAGGAGACTGGCAAGCTACAGTCTATGGGGTTGCAAAAAGTTAGACACACACCAGAGCGACTAAGCAGGAGCAGGAGGAATGTAACCACCAAGGAAGAGGGGGTGATCTTGACTTTACAAAATGTATAACCCCGGCATCCTTTGGATCTCTTATTTTGCTTCCATAGAAAGATATCTTACATAAGTCTAAAGCCAATAGAGAGTATGGCAGAATTGAGAGATGGGAACAAAGAACCTGATTAAGGAGTTTAATCTGAAGTTTAAAAAATCTGGCCATAAAACTTAGTGGAGAGGAATCAGATATACATGTAAATAAGTGTAATAATTACTGTGCTAACAGTCTTTCTTAGAACACTTGTATTCTCATCACTAAAATTTGCTTCATTTCTCCATCAGTACAAGGTCTAATTCCTTAAGCAATTTAGGGAAAATCTATGATAGTTATCGACCCCACAAAAATAACTTCAGCTATTAAAAGTAAATCCTTGAAATATATTGAGCAGAGGAGTAATCAAATTTATTTGAAGTGTAGAATTTAAGGAGATAACTCTGTTGTACAGTTATGGGTGGTTTTAAAGGATAGGAAGGACATAATTGATTTTTGCTATATTCACTGAGTTTGCACTGTGTGAATTGTGAATGTTTCTCTGAACTTGCAACAGAAACATGGAAACGCCAGTGTAGAATTGATCCTAGGGGTAAAACCTCTATTGGTCTTGATATGTTGTGGCCTGGAGCTTGGCTGTCTCCTGCTGTTCTCAGTTGTGTTTGAGTCTTTGAGGGGCATTATTTTTTGCTAAACATATATGCTTTGTGCAGCAGTCATATAACTAGTGACTATCCTAATGATTTTTATTTCCTGGAAATAGTGCACTCAGAGGCCAGATTATACCAAATGACACTGGATCTCGCTTGTCTAAAGAAGTAGACTAAAAATTGTGTTCCCCCCCGCCCTGTTGTGAAGGGATGAATGTGTTCTCAGAAGGCTCTTCTGAGATATAGCTGTATAGATATTGGTGGTTCTTATACTAGCAAATTACTGAGGATCTCCTAAGCACCCAGAACTTGGTTGAGAATATATGTTGTTAATCTTCACACCAATTTTCAGGGTTTAAGTAATGAGGAAAATGAAGCCCCAAGAATTTCTAAGTGATAGAAACATATATGAAAATATAATAGAATGGTGCATGTGAAAATATCTAATGTAAACAGTGCACTAGGTAAGATGCTCAGTTTCAGCTCTCCCATTCCTCTTCCTTTCTTCCATGGTCTGAATGTTTGTGTCCCTCCAGCTCCCCAAATTCACATGTTGAAACCTAATGCCCGGTGGTACTGTATTTGGAGATGGGACCATTAAGTGATCTGATCATGCGGGGGAACCCTCAGTGGTGGGATTTAGTGCTCTTGTAAAAGAGGCCTTAGGGAAAGCTCCCTTATCTCTCTGATGTGTGAGGTTACAGTGAGAAGACAGCCAGCAATGCAGAAGCTGAAACTTACCAGACCCTAAATATGTCAGCACCTTGATCTTGGATTTCCCAGCCTCTAGAACTGTGAAAAGTAAATTTCTGTTGTTTATTATAGCAGCCTGACCAGACTGACATAACAAACTTCTGTTATTTGTTATAGCAGCCTGACCATCCTTTCCTCTTTTCCTTGCTTGCCTTGATGAATATTGAAAGCATTTTCCATGTAGGCTTCTCTTTGTTAATTACAATAACCTGATCTGGCAATTTGTGAAATTTTCAAGTCCTTTTCAATCCTACATTGAAACCTTTTTCAAATAGTTGGTGAATTTTACAGCTACAGATGCAGTGAATGCTATGTATTGACCTTGTTTACTTAGACAGGAAATTCCCAGGTATTGTAGCTTCAGTGGATTGTGTATTCATGTCAGAATTAGCTAAACTCTAAAAATAGATTATGCTCTGTATGTGAGATTCTTCTCTAGTGCTTTTCAACCTCTGTTTCTCAGAAATAGTTGATGCAGCTCAGAGGCAGAAAAGAACTGTGAGAGTAACTCCAGAATTCACAGTGGGAGGAAATGATATTAAATTCAGAATGAGTTCTGACATGTATATCATCACTAAGTGCTACAGGTCCTAGTAACATTTTTAGATATAACCTTGCTGAAAAGTTATATATTTCAAGCTTCATGTATGTGATCATGGTTTATACATTTATAGCTTCATGATTCAGGATCTGTCTTGAAACTCTATTTTACATATATATACATGACGGTTTCTAATACTTTTGGGAAATCATCTTTTAAAATACCCTACATTTTCATTATATAACTTTGCTCTCCTTTAGTTATTTTTCATCTTTTAACTAGGACATACTTATATTTAAGATCAAAAATTAAAAAAAATTACAAGTCTGAATTTGTCTTTGTTTCCACAAAGTATGTCTAGATTTTGCTTGCTACATCAATAATGTAAAGCAATGGTAACATGCCACTGAACTGGAGGCCTCAGATGGATTTGCTGATAACAGATTTTATCAACCAGCTGATGGGAGCAGTAAGAACTCAATTAATGGTTCTCATTTCTATATTTATACTTTAACATCACACAAAACGTGTCATACTATAATTACCCATTTGTGTGTCTGCCTCGTTCCTCTGTGAACACCTGGAGGAAAGCAGTCCTGCCATATTCAGTCTTTGTTGCCCTCAGTGCCTCTTGTGATGCTGAACACATGCTCTCTCAAACCTCACAGCAGAGAAGAGTAAATATGTGACCTGGCGGAGAAGGGACTGGAGATGTAGTTTGTAGAGCTCTGTTACTACCTCAGTGCTCCTGTGAAATCTTTGATTTTAGAAAGTCCTTTGGGCTTGGATTCCTTTCATTTTAGAAATTGATTCGGGCTTGGATACCTTGGATGCATAAGTTGCTTACTTGAATGAGGAAAAGGGAGTTGCTTTAAATTATGTGATGTTGATGTTGAATAACATTACATGCCAGAACATATGCTATGTTTACCCTGAAATATGTGAGGATAGATAGATAATTAAAATGTGTTTGATTTAATTGTATTTAGCAATCCACTTTCAAATAGCCAAGAATATGGACAATTTAGGTGGAAACAAGGTAGAGTTTTAAATCCACTGCCTCCTTCCCAGTATTTGGTGTTCTTTTTTTGCTCTTGTTCCCTCATCTCCATGTCTTTATTACTAGTTTCTCTCATAGGAGAATGGTGTTAGAAAGAAAGATCTGTGTTTTTTGCTACCAGGGTGGACCTCTCAGCTGGCAGAGCACAGAAATGTATGTGTGTGTAACTAGCCCATGAATAGGAACATATCTAACTATTTCTACTTGCAATGATATATAAAAAGATAAACATGAGTTCTTACTGATGTCTCTGATTCTAATACATTACTACTTGAATCATCCTAGGTTTCCTCCGTGCCTATGTAATATATTTTTATAGAAACATGGGTGTAAATTTGTTTCTAAACTGATGATGATACAGATAACATTTATTGATGACTTACCAAGTTTTAAGAAGAAGTGGCAAGAATACACAGAAAAAACTACACAAAAAATATCTTCACAACCCAGATAATCACAATGGTGTGATCACTCACCTAGAGCTGGACATCCTGGAATGTGAAGTCAAGTGGGCCTTATGAAGCATCACTATGTACAAAGCTAGTGGAGGTGATGGAATTCCAGTTGAGCTATTTCAAATTCCAAAAGATGATGCTGTGAAAATGCTGCACTCAATATATCAGCAAATTTGGAAAACTCAGCAGTGGCCAGAGGACTGGAAAAGATCATGTTTCATTCCAATCCCAAAGAAAGGCAATGCCAAAGAATGCTCAAACTACTGCACAATTACTAGTAAAGTAATGCTCAAAATTCTCCAAGCCAGGCTTCAACAATACACGAACCGTAAACGTCCAAATGTTCAAGCTGGTTTTAGAAAAGGCGGAGGAACCAGAGATCAAATTGCTAACATCCACTGGATCATTGAAAAAGCAAGAGGGTTCCAGAAAAACATCTATTTCTGCTTTATTGACTATGCCAAAGCCTTTGACTGTGTAGATCACAATAAACTGTGAAAAATTCTGAAAGAGATGGGAATACCAGACCACCTGACCTGCCTCTTGAGAAACGTGTATGCAGGTCAGGAAGCAACAGTTAGAACTGGACATGGAGCAACAGACTGGTTCCAAATAGAAAAAGGAGTATGTCAAGGCTGTATATTGTCACCCTGCTTATTTAAGTTATATGCAGAGTACATCATGAGAAATGCTCGCCTGGATGAAGCACAAGCTGGAATCAAGATTGCCGGGAGAAATATCAATAACCTCAGATATGCAGATGACACCACCCTTATGTCAGAAAGTGAAGAACTAAAGAACCTCTTGAAAGTGAAAGAGGAGAGTGAAAAGTTGGCTTAAAGCTCAACATTCAGAAAACTAAGATCATGGCATCTGGTCCCATCACTTCATGGCAATTAGACAGGGAAACAGTGGCTGACTTTATTTTTGGGGGCTCCCAAATCAATGCAGATGGTGATTGCAGCCATGAAATTAAAAGACGCATACTCCTTGGAAGAAAAGTTATGACCAACCTAGATAGCATATTCAAAAACAGAGACATTACTTTGCCAACAAAGGTCTGTCTAGTCAAGGCTATGGTTTTTCCAGTGGCATGTATGGCTGTGAGAGTTGGACTGTAAAGAAAGCTGAGCACCAATGAATTGATGCTTTTGAACTGTGGTGTTGGAGAAGACGCTTGATAGTCCCTTGGACTGCAAGGAGATCCAACCAGTCCACGCTAAAGGAGACCAGTCCTGGGTGTTCATTGGAGGACTGATGTTGAAGCTGAAACTCCAAGAATTTGGCCACCTCATGTGAAGAGCTGACTCATTTGAACAGACCCTGATGCTGTGAAAGATTGAGGGCAGGAGGAGAAGGGGGGATGATAGAGGATGAGATGGTTGGATGGCATCTCATGGAAATGTGTTTGGGTGGACTCCGGGAGTTGGTGATGGACCGGGAGGCCTGGTGTTGCTGCCAGGGGGCTCAGAAATGTGTGAGTATATGCAGAAGTTTCGGATGGGCTATAGACTGAATTTTGCCTCTTCTACCCATGTTCACTTGTTGAAGCTCTAACCTGTAATGAGGCTATATTGGACTGGGGCCTTTAGGGAGGTAATTATGGTTAAATGTGATCATAAGGATGGGGCACTAATTCTGTAGCACCTGGTGGCCATCTAAAATTTGCCAGCGCTTTGATCATGGGCTCGTAGCCTCCAGAACTGCGAGAAAATGAATGTCTGTTGTCTGGACTCTAGTCTGTGTTACTTTGTCATGACAGCACAATCTGACTAATACAGACAGCAACACTGTCCCTATCACAGTGACATATACTTCAAAGGCTTCTAAGTTGAAGATGTAAAAGCAATTAATTTAATCAGCAAAAGAGTTGATGTTCTATAAGTTTCAGTAATTTTATTTACCTTGCATAAGACTAAGCACCTCCAAAATTGTTGCTCTTTATTACTTTTGCTGCTTAATTGGTTTTGAACAGCATTCCAGAGCATACATTTTCCACTGAAGGGTGTTTTAGTCAGGGTTATGGAGAAAAACAGAACCACCAGTCAAGTTGACATGTAAGACTGACCATCATAAAGGGGAAAAATGAAATGTTTAAGAAGAAAAGGATTAATGGATTTTGTAATTGTGTAATTTTCTGATTCTAAAAGAATTTACTTGAAGGCCAGCTTGAAAGTTGTTGAAATGAGGACGTATAAATATTTCAAAATTGACTTCTCAGTTGTGTTCACAAATACTCCCAAATATTTTAACATACCTTAATCTGATTATACAAAATGGAAATAAAATTATCTGGGAGAACATTTACATATATGTTCCATGGGCATAAAATGACATGTGCCATGTGCAATATTCATTCATTTACCTTTTTAAAAATTAGTATTTTCAAATTTAGCAAAATTTTTGTTCCAATTCATAAATGTTAAGCAATAAATCACAACAGATTTTTACAATATAAATATCAGTTTATAAATATCATCAAATGGTATTATTTTGATTCCCTGAAAGCACAGAAGTGTAATTTTATATTCAACCTTTAAAACTGTACATACATAGTTAAATTTGGAGGTGACCAAGTTCATGTGTATTTTCAATGGTAAATATTGTATGTACATTTCTTTTTTTACCTTCTTGATTTCCCCTTCCAGGTTTAAATTCAGCAGAGTTGAATAATTATGTTTAAATGCTACAAGCCTTTGTTCAAGTGAAGTAAATTGTTTTTATTCAAGTTCTCAAAATTTCAAAATATTATTGCGAAAGTTTTTATGCCCATAAGAGTCTCTGTGTATGTCTGCATGTTTGCTTGATAGTGTTTTGGGGGAGATTTGCAAGACTATCTCGTCCTCTTCTTTCATTATTTTTCCTTTCTATTCCTTCTAACACCTTTCTTCATGTTATTTGTAGGCAAAAAAATACATTATGTCCTAGCAGTGTCACTGAAGCAAGAATCAGGACAAAGAAAATGATGTAACTAAAGTCACAGTTAATAAAATATTTCAAACATATTATCCCAAAAGTATATAAAAATTATATTGATTCTCAACTTCTGATACTGGATATTGTTTAGCTTTTTAATTATTGTCAGTCAAATGGGTAAGGAATAGTTCTTATTATACACTCAGTATAAGAGGCAAGTTTGAGTGTATCATCATATCCTAGTGTCTCTCTTTGGAGACATGACTCTTCAAATCTTTCATTAATTTGATATTGAGATGTTTGTCCTTTGCTTTTTATTTATGGCATCATATCACCCATACCAATCCTTTGTGTATTATATTTTCTATAAAATTCCATTTTTTAAATTTAGCTTCTCACTTTCACTGAGATATCTTTTGATGAGCAGGCATTCTTGTTTTTTACAAAAATTTCAACCATATACAAAAGTAGAGAGAACAGTGTATTGAACCTGATATGTCTATAACCAAATTTCAAACAGTAATCAATACATAATCAAATTTATCACATTCAATACAATTTATCCAAGATATATTTTGAAATAAATACCAATATCATATGATTTCAACTGTAAATATTACAGTGTGCATTTTAAAACAAGGTTTCCTTTAAAAAATCATAACCACAATGCCATTATTATAGTTACAGAATTAATAATAGTTAATATATTTAAATATTTTCCAGTAATCTTATTTTTGACAGATTGTTTGAAATATTAACATATCTATAAAAAATTCACACATTTTAACTGGTTGAAACTTCGGAGTGAAGTGAATGAAGTTACTCAGTCGTGTCCGATTCTTTGCAACCCCATGGACTGTAGCCTACCAGGCTCCTTCCTCCATGGGATTTTCCAGGCAAGAGTACTGGAGTGGGTTGCCATTTCCTTCTCCAGGGCATCTTTCCGACTGAGGGATTGAACCTGGGTCTCCCACATTCCAGGCAGACACTTTAACCTCTGAGCCACCAGGGAAGCCCAGTTGAAACTTCTAGGAGTGTCTTTTAATCTATAGTTTCCTACAGATTTTTCCCTGCAGTTATTTTTGTTGAAGACTTGATAGTTTTGTAGTCTCTGCTGCTGCTGCTAAGTCACTTCAGTCGCGTCCTACTACTCTGTGCGACCCCATAGATGGCAGCCCACCAGGCTCCCCCATCCCTGGGATTCTCCAGGCAAGAACACTGGAGTGGGTTGCCATTTCCTTCTCCAATGCATGAAAGTGAAAAGTGAAAGTGAAGTCGCTCAGTCGTGTCCTACTCCCAGCGTGCCGGGGTCCAGCCCCGGTGGAACCAGGGTGATTCGAAGGAGAGACGGAATAGGCGAGGAAAAAACTTATATAGAAATATAAAGGAGATTAGAAGAAATAGTATAGTAGGAAAATTAAGTGGAGAAAAGAGGCTGAATAACTTGGTTTACGGAGAAAGCCAATAAAGCTCCAGACAAGGAGCTTGCACCATCTACGTGGGGCCGCCGGCGCCCGCTCGAATAGTGGAGAGTGCCCCTCCTTGGGCACTCTCTCTCACGGATCATGGAGGCCGGGGCAGGTAAGTAGACTTGGAGAGCCACTCTATTCCAGATGGGAATTCAGCCTGAAGTTAGAGTAAAGAGGAGGAGGAAGGAGAGGAGAAAAGGGTGAGAGAAAGAGACATGGGGAGAACCAGATTCCCAAGAAACTAGGCCGAGACACTAGTCCGGAAAGCTGGTCCCATCCGTTTATTGTTCAAGGGGCTATTTATATGTTTGATAATACATGGAGATCAATGGGTAACACAAAGTTATGCAGCGTTAGCAGTTTAGACTCTTATCAAAAGCAGGCTTTTCTCTCTGCATACCTGACTGCAAACACAAGTCTTAGGTAATTTACATCATCTTCTGCCAGAAGGGCCAATTAACATTTTACAACCTTTCTTCTGATAAGGGTTTGTCAACCAGAAGACTTATTTGTGTTGATCCTTCCAAAGTTTGGCGCCTCCGCTCTCAGAAAGCACTAAATAAAGTTACATTCTTACATAGCAAAGAGACAACAATTTATAACAAGCGAAAGGAGTACAGTGATTTATAACAAAAGAAAAGTAATTAACTCAAAAGTCTAGTGTTGCTAACATCAAAACTACTATATATCTTTTCCCATACCCCGTTTACATTGATTAACATCTTCCCAGGTGCCTAAAAGATAAAGAATATGGAGGCCTGGCAGCAATCATTGAATCAACAGTGAAAACCCGTCACCAATATGGTTTTTAACTCTTTAGAAAAAGTTCTGTGTCTTTAAGATGCTTTCAAGCTTTGTGTCTCTCTCGGTTGGGGGCTGCAAGCAATTCACAAGCTGTAAGGGGTCCGGGAAACTTGTTAGGCAAGCTAGAGAACTACTAGAGGAGGTTTAACTGAAACATCCCTTTCAAATGCAGAAGACCAAAGCTTAGAGATGACTTTTTCCAGAGTGTATTAGAAGAGTAGAGAAACAGAGAACAAAAGCCGGCAGATTTTTATTTTGGGGGTTTGGATGCTCAGGAAATTCCAGGGGGAAAACCTGAAGCCATCACGTCCTTGCGTTTGTCAGGCTTCCTCCCACATGACCTTGTCACGGGTGGAATTCCTCACCCTGGCTCCCGGCACCAGCGACCCCATGGACCCCAGCCTACCAATAGTACTAATTTTAATGTTTATATATTTGGAGTATCGTTAAACAAGTTCCTCTTTCTTTTACATTTCTGCATATTAGTTGTTGGATATAGAATCTTAATCAAACCGAGGTTTTATTTTTTTAAAGACTATAGTGTATTTCCATCAAAATATACATAAACCCGGTTTCCTTTTTTGCTGTCATTAGCCATTGATGTTTCCTGTCTATTGTATTTTATTTCATTATATATGTACTTGTATATAGGTAAGACAGACAAGGTGGTTATAATGTTATCCCTCTTAGTCCAACTTGGTTCAGAGTAGAAACCTTGTTTGTATTTTGTTTGTTTTACTCATAATGTTTTAGATATTTCTTCTTGACATAGTTTTTAAATGACTTAGATTCAATTTATTTCCCATATGAATTACCAATACTATTTCCTCCAATAATTATATAATTTTCCCTTTCCCAATGACACAAATATTATAACTTGATAAAATAATTGTATAAAGTGGACATCTTTTAGCTTCCCAGGCAGCTCAGCTGGTAAAGAATCTGCCTGCATTGCAGGAGACCCGGTTTGATTCCTGGGTCAGGAAGTTTCCCTGGAGAAGGGATAGTCTACCCACTCCAGTGTTCTTGGGCTTCCCTGGTGGCTCAGACAGTAAAGAATCCACCCGTAATGCAGGAGACCTGGGTTCAGTCCCTGGTTTGGGAAGATTCCCTGGAGGAGAGCAAGGCAACTCACTCCAGTATTCTTGCCTGGGGAATCCCCATGGACAGAGGCGCCTACAGTCCATGGGGTTGCAAAGAGTTGAATGTTTCTATGCTCTAGGACTTTAGAATTCCAGTGCTAAATGTATATCCACAAAAAACTAACAAATATATGTGCCAACAGACATATACATAGGTTTTTATAGAAGCATTCTTCTTAATCTCCAAAAATATCAAATGCCTGTCTATTGTAGATTGAATATGTGCATCATAAATTGGATACATGCGTTATAAAATTCCATCATGAGTATTAATTAAAAAATAGTGACAATGAATGAACTTTGGGTGTGTGCAATAGCATGATCAAGTCTTGGTACTGCAATGTTGAATGTTTTAAATTTAAATCTTAGACAGCTATATGCACAAGCTTGATGCTCTTTGAAAAAATAAACTAAACCACATATACACACATGCACACACCTGAATGCATAATTATTAAAACTCAGATTAGCAGTTACTTCTGGTTGTAAACAGAACAGGAACAACTGTAAACAAGATAGGAAAAAGCACATGAGGCGTATGGGTACATGTAAATTATTTTTAAAGACCTAGTTATTGGATTTGGTACTAACCTCATCAGCATTCATTAGATTCTTAAAAAATACATAAATACATATAGAAATAAATTGAATAAAAGGGACCAGATTTGTATCAGTGAGTATAGTGTATCATGAAACAAGAATTGTGAGTAATCTCATTCTATGTTCTTGTGTCCCCTTACAAAATTATTACTCAAATAATAATTTATGGCTAAGTGTTATAATTATGTGAAACAAATATTACTTATAACAAGTAAAACTTATACATGATTTGATATTTTATGAAGAGGGATATTACGTTCTAGTAGAAATAGCCCTGGACTTAGATTAAAAGAGAGAATTCCATTACTTATTAGTCACAAGTAAAATGATAGATAACATGCTTTGTGTTCTCTAATCTTAATGTATATAACATTAATTACTGTTAGACTAGAAGTAATTGGTAATTGTGATAACAGCACAAATGTATAAGCTTGCATGTGGATTAAATAAATCAAGATTAACAGTTGTACTGCCTGTGTAAGCTATTCAACAACATATAAATATATTACACTGACATAAGTAAAAACCAATAATGAAATCCCTAACTACTCTTTAGTTGTATTTTTAAAACCCTGGTTCCTTTTGCCGGTAAAAGTGATGATAGGATGAGCATATTCACTCTAAATAAAAAAAAATAGAATTTTGCATATATTGTATCATTCTGTCTTTTCCATAAAACCAAATGCCAGGTAGGATCATCATCTCTTTTTGATAAGTGAGTAAATTGAGATGCTAGATTAACATTCCTTGCCCAAGATGCAGAGCTAATAAGTAAGTGGTCTCCGATTTGAACCAAATGTGAGTTAGGAGAATTGAGAACTAGGTGTGGGGAAGAACTCTGGCTGTGAACCGTTGGCAATAAAATTAATATTCTGATGGACCCCTTAGTCAAAAGGACCTGATGATTGGAAAACCTACTGCTGCTGCTGCTGCTGCTAAGTCGCTTCAGTCGTGTCTGACTCTGTGCGACCCCAGAGACGGCAGCCCACCAGGCTCCTCTGTTTCTGGGATTTTCCAGGCAAGAATACTGGAGTGGGTTGCCATTTCCTTCTCTAGATCAGAAAACAAGGCTTGAACAATTACAGAAACAATATTCACATTGTGTGGGAATTATTGTACATTCTGCTATAGCATTTTGCTCATCAGCTAGTATAACATCCGGTGGTCCTCCTACCTGCTTTCTGAAGATTTTAGCATATATAACAGAGGTTAAGAGATCACTCTGAAGCCAAGTTATGTTGAAGCCTACTCTACTGACTAGTAGCTGGCAAATCTTGGATAGTTTACCAGTTTCTCTGTTTCAGAATTTATTCATGTGTAATATAGAACTAATGATACCATCTCTCTCAGGAACTGATATGACTTGATAGTTCTGACAACATACTAATATGTAAAAATATTTAAAATTTAATAATATAAAATGTTGGGCATATATGATACAGCTAATATATGGTAAGTTTTAACATTTATTTCAGAGAAGGCATTGGCACCCCACTCCAGTACTCTTGCCTGGAAAATCCCATGGATGGAGGAGCCTGGTAGGCTGCAGTCCATGAGGTCACTAAGAGTCAGACACAACTGAACGACTTCACTTTCACTTTTCACTTTCATGCATTGGAGAAGGAAATGGCAACCCACTCCAGTGTTCTTGCCTGGAGAATCCCAGGGACAGGGGAGCCTGGTGGCTTGCCATATATGGGGTCACACAGAGTCGGAGATGACTGAAGTGACATAGCAGCAGCAGCAGCAACAACATTTACTTAATTTTGATAAAATTAGAGATACTTCCAATGAGCAAATTAAAAAAAAAATGTGGAAGATATAAAATGGAGGTTAGAGTTTTCCTGAGTTTTTGTTTGTTTGCAACTCAGTGACCAAGGGTGCATGTGTGTGTGCTACGTTGCTTCAGTTGTGTCTGACTCTGTCACCCTATGGACTGGAGCCCGCCAGGCTCCTCTCCATGCGATACTCCAGGCAAGAATACTGAAGTGGCTTGCCATTTCCTCTTCCAGGGGATCTTCTTGACCCAGGGACTGAACCTGCTTCTCAAATTTCCTGCACTGGAAGGCAGGTTCTTTACCACTTGCGCCACCTGGAAAGACCTCTCTAGAAGGAGGAACAGAAAGTATATGTCTTTGAAGAAACAAGAACTCCCAGTTCCCTTTTCTTATACAGTCTCAAGCAGGTTATTAATTTCACATTTTTATTCACGTACTAAAACATTTCCCTGCATAGTCTGAGAGAAAGATTTGTTTACTTAATGCAGCAAAGCATTGAGTGTAAGGATGTGTGACAATTTATTCTAATTTGCTCATTGCTTCATGGGCATCTTCAGTCAGTTAACTTGATCCTAGTTTCTGCAGGAATGCTCCCATTAGGGGAACATCCAACATTGTATGGCTCTGCATGGGTTTGTGGTATTACTTGGCTAGACAGATAAAACAGAGTAGTGTTGACTTGCTGCTTGGGTGGATGCATCTTATTACTTAAATGGTTCATTTACACCAGCCACTGATGGATCGCTTCTTGCCCCTGAGCCCTCTCAAGCTGTTTTACTTCTATAGCGTGCCCCTTTCCCCACAATCTCTTGATGTCTTTTTTTTTTTTCTAGCATTTCTTATAAAATCTCATTTTCTCCCTGAAACCTCTCTAGGTTTAGAGAAACAAAAAGGGCATGTTACATTCCTACACAAATGTGCATAATTGTATGAGTATGCATTCCATTATTTAAGTGTATTACTGAATATTCTTTATCTCTTGGAATACAGGGATGATGTTTCTTTGTGTCAGGCTGTATTGTTTTACTTTCAGCACTGAGAGAAATGAGAAAGAGCGATTATCTTGTTCCTTAGTTGGTCACATTTTATCTCCTTACTGAGAAATATGTTCAGGATTGCATCAGAAGGTGTTATTGAAGACCTTATGCCCAGATTTTCAGAAGATCCTTGTTGCCTTAAGCAGTTCCAGAAGTAGCAGCACTGCATTTTACTAGGCTCAGGTCTTTGCTTCCCTTTTGTACCACTTTCTAGACATTCAGGAATTCCCAGGATGTCATTTTCAAGTTACAAAATGCCGGCCTTCTTATTTTATCAAGAGCCACACTGGCCACTGTTGTCATGTGTCCTTTTGATACCTGAGAATACTGTGAATAGTGCCTGAGCTAGCGATAAAGTTGAATTCCATGAATTCTCATGAATCCCTGCCTTTTATTATACAGAGAAATAAGCAAAGGGTTATAAGTATCATGGAATATTATAAGAGAGTTTCTAGCAAAGCAATGTTTATGCTTTCTGTTAGGATTTCCTCTCATGTACACCCATGGCGGATTCATGTCAAAGTATGGCAAAACCAATACAGTATTGTAAAGTAAAATTAATTAAAAAAAGATACAAAATGGTATAATGAAAAATATTTTACGTTATAAATTAAAAACAAAGCTTTGGTTTCTTGTCTCGGTCTTTCATTACCCAGCCTTGAGCAAATAATATAACCTCTGGGGATAAGCTTTCGATTCTTAAAATGGGAAGGATAAGCTCTGTTTACCATTGTTTACTGTGGAAACCAGTTATTTAACTGGGCTTGTGAAGCACTCTTTTTACCAAAAAGGAGATAATAAGAATATAATATGAAATAATGTAAACTTTATTCAAAGACAGTATTACTGCTAATTTCCTTCTATGTAGTCTGCTCTTTTTAAGGGTGATCTATGCATGGTAATAATATAATTCTACTCATATATTTTTTACCTAAAAATGATATTTGGCAAGAAATCAAAGATTTTATGTACCACAGAGAATGTTTATTGCAATTAAGTAAACCAGCTGTGGACTTCTGATCAGTACTTCAGTGTTTAGATTTTTTAGCATTTATTTGGCTACATTCTGCCAGTCAAGTCTCTTCATATAAAGAAGGAAAATGAACAACTAGTAAGACATTTGATGTGTCATTCTCATGAACTTTAGAATGCTTAATATCATCTTGTTTAATTTCATGTTTCATAAAAGCTTCTCAGTTGCAGGATCAATTACTCTCAATTTCCACATCAATCAGTCCAGATGGTTCTCATTATTTGCTAAGGATAGCTGCAAACTGAAATTTTTGAACCCATGATGCATATTGTGTTAATCCTTGATATGGAAGGGTCCCTCAGCAGAATAATAAGTGGAACTGAAAAAGGTGAATTTTATATTCACAAGCCAAATATATTTAAAGATTGAAAGAAACCCTTTATTGTTATACCCAGATAAACATGAAAAAGCACAGTCTTCAGAAAAATCATCATTTCACTTAGGTATTCATTGCAGAAATAAGAACATCATTTCTTTTCTGATTCTACATTGAATTTTGATTGGAAGGAAAAAACCCTCAGGATTGTTTTGTATTGCAGAATAAGCTATAACTTGTTCTGTAAATGCTATTTATTGTTAGACTAAAAATGTGAGTTATATTTCTTTATATTTGAGACAATTCCTTTAAGTCAGTTTTTCCTGAACTTAACTCAGAGCTGGAATGTATTCCAATTTGGACAGTTTAAAATATATAACAGGTACAGAATAATAATTTTACTTATTTAGTTAAGGTATGCTTTAATGATATCCTTTTCCATTTTGTTACATTTTCATATTCTTTAATAATTTTCTCTGTTGAAAACAATTATGAAGATTATTATTGAAGCATATTTTGCATCAGTAATATGGGAGATGGTGATGGACAGGAAGGCCTGGCGTGCTGCTATTCATGGGGTCGCAAAGAGTCAGACACGACTGAGCGACTGAACTGAACTGAATATAAAATTCTCCAGATGTTCAAGCTGATTTTAGAAAAGGCAGAGGAACCAGAGATCAAATTGCTAACATCAGCTGGATCATCGAAAAAGCAAGAGAGTTCCAGAAAAACATCTATTTCTGCTTTATTGACTATGGCAAAGCCTTTGACTGTGTGGATCAAAATAAACTGCAGAAAATTCTGAAAGAGATGGGAATACCAGACCACCTGACCTGCCTCTTGAGAAATCTGTATGCAGGCCAGAAAGCAACAGTTAGAACTAGACATGGAACAGTAGGCTGGTTCCAAATAGGAAAAGGAGTACGTCAAGGCTGTATATTGTCACCCTGCTTATTTAACTTATATGCAGAGTACATCATGAGAAACGCTGGACTGGAAGAAGCAGAAATTGGAATCAAGATTGCCAGGAGAAATATCA
>SJYR01005549.1:15460-37011 GCA_006410655.1 Kobus ellipsiprymnus | reverse complement strand
AAGGAGAAAAGGAAAGATATAAGCATCTGAATGCAGACTTCCAAAGAATAGCAAGAAGAGATAAGAAAGCGTTCTTCAGCGATCAATGCAAAGAAATAGAGGAAAAGAACAGAATGGGACAGGCTAGAGATCTCTTCAAGAAAATTAGAGATACCAAGGGAACATTTCATGCAAAGATGGGCTCGATAAAGGACAGAAATGGTATGGACCTAACAGAAGCAGAAGATATTAAGAAGAGGTGGCAAGAATACACAGAAGAACTGTACAAAAAAGATCTTCACGACCCGGATAATCACGATGGTGTGATCACTCATCTAGAGCCAGACATCCTGGAATGTGAAGTCACGTGGGCGTTAGAAAGCATCACTATGAACAAAGTTAGTGGAGGTGACGGAATTCTAGTAGAGCAATTTCAAATCCTGAAAGATGATGCTGTGAAAGTGCTGCACTCAATATGCCAGCAAATTTGGAAAACTCAGCAGTGGCCACAGGACTGGAGAAGGTCAGTTTTCATTCCAGTCCCAAAGAAAGGCAACGCCAAAGAATGCTCAAACTACTGCACAATTGCACTCATCTCTAACTTACTTAGGAAGGGTTATAAATTCTGAAACAGTGACTCATGCCCCACTACAATTAAGAAAAGATCACCTTGTTACTCTGAATGATTATCAAAAACTTTTAGGTGATATTAATTGGATAAGGCCTTATCTTAAACTAACCACTGCTGAACTAAAGCCTCCCTTTAACATTCTGCACAGAGATCCTGACCCAACTTCCAAATGGCAATTAACCGCCGAGGCTCAGGAAGCCTTACGAAAAGTAGAACAGGCTTTATCTGACAGTTATGTAAAAAGAATTGAATTGGCAACTGCCTGGCAATTCCTTTGCCTGGCTACACCCACTGCACCTACGGGAGCTTTATGGCAAAACAGCCCCCTAGAGTGGGTCCATCTTCCCGCTCAAGCTAAAAAGGTAGTGGCTTCTTATCTAGGGTGGATAGCTACTCTGATTTTAAAAGGAAGAAAGCGGAACATTGAATTATTTGGTAAAGAGCTATCGGAAATTGTAATTCCATACAACAAAGAATAGCCTGACGCTCTCTTAATGTTTGATGAAAATTGGCAGATTGCTATAGGAAACTATTTTGGTCAAATTCTACATCATTTACCTTCACATGTTTTGTTAAATTTTATATCTAGACCCCCAGTTATTTTCCTGTTAGGTGCAAACAATTCCCCATTCCAGATGCTCAGATAGCTTTTACTGATGGGTCGGCTAACGGCAAAGCTTCTGATAAGGATGTAATACAACATCTCTTTACTTGTTTTTCATATTTGGGTCTGACAAAAGCTTTTAAAACTGATAATGCTCCTGCTTACACTTCTAAGTCTTTTCAAGAATTTTGTACAATGTCTCAAGTAAAACATAATACTGGCATCCCTTATAATCCACAAGGGCAAGCCATCGTGGAAAGAGCACACCAAACATTAAAAATACAAATTCAAAAATTACAGGAAGGGGAACTTAAGTATAGTTCCCCCCCATCAGATTTTACAACATGCTCTCTTTGTAATAAATAACCTAAATGCTGATTCGCCCGGAACCACTGCAATGCTCCGTCACTGGTGTCCGGAGCAACAAAATGTAAAGCCGTTGGTAAAGTGGAAGGACCTCCTCTCCGGACAATGGAAAGGTCCCGACCTATTGTTAACTAGCGGTCTAGGATGTGCTTGTAATTTTCCACAGGACACAGATTCTCCGATTTGGATCTCGGACAGGCTGATTCGTCATGTCACAGCCCCCCAGGCACTTGCTTCCTCCATTGCCTCGACCACAAAAAAGGAAGGGGATTCCTCTACCTCCACTTCCCCCGCCAGGGAGCAAAGTCCAGCAGAACCAGAGACAACTGACATCGGAGATCCCGGATGAGCAGCAGCCACTAACTGCCAGTAGATGACGTCATAATCAATTTGTTCCTCCTATGTTGTCCTATACAACTAAAGACAAAACCTTTTGGCAGCCAGAAATTTGGAGAGCCCTTGCCGCTACTGCCCCTATTTAACCCGGCCAGAAAATAATTCTATTTACTCTATTTTAGCTTGTCTACCCTCTCCCTATGTTTTTCTTTTCACTAATGACTCCGGAAGACTTAATATACAAATGAATCATTCAGGTGGACCTAATGTAGTGTCTTGGAAACAATGTATGCTCTCATCCTGTTTAACCCCTCAATATAATGTTTGTTCTTTTGTGGTGTTAAAACGTCCACCCTATCTTATGGTGTCTGTAACTGTAACCACTTATTGGTATGATAACTATGGTCTTGCTGTGTTACAACAACTATAAGATTTAATGCAATCACGTAGGTTTGTGGGCTTACTTATATTGGGAATATCAGCTTTAATAACTGCAATTACTTCTATTACTGTGGCAGCAATATCATTGACTCAACAAGTACATACTGCTCAATATGTTGATACTATTGTCAGAAAATGTTTCTTTAGCGCTGGCAACACAGGAAGCTATAGACAGGAAATTAGAAAGGAGGGTAGACGCCCTAGAAGAAGCAATAATGCATATTGGGACTGAATTACAGGCTTTAAAAGTAAAGTTGTCATTATCCTGTCACGCCGACTACCGGTGGATATGTGTAACACCCGTGAAAGTAAACAAGACAGATTATAATTGGGAGAAAATTAAAAATCATATTTCAGGTGTCTGGAACAGNGCTTTAAAAGTAAAGTTGTCATTATCCTGTCACGCCGACTACCGGTGGATATGTGTAACACCCGTGAAAGTAAACAAGACAGATTATAATTGGGAGAAAATTAAAAATCATATTTCAGGTGTCTGGAACAGTTCTGACATTGGTGAGGATTTAGGGTAACTTCATAATCAAATAACGACCCTGGAACACTCCCGATTAGATTTTACCGCCGCAGGAGTAGCAAATGACTTTTTCCATACATTCTCTAACTTTATTTCAGGAAAAAGCATTCTGTCTACTGTCTTTAGCTATGCTGCTCTGGGTGCTCTAATTCTGCTTCTCATAATTATTCTTCCTTGCATTGTTAGAACTCTTCAGCAGAGCACTCAAGCTCGCGACTGAACTACATGTGGCTGTCTTAAGAAATAAAAAAGGGAGAGATGCTGGGAGCCAGCACTGGAGATACCACTCATGGCAAAGGTCATGAGGAAGAGCCCTGACGGGCAAAGGCGGGTCAGGACTCGAGGGACTCCCCGACCCCACCCATGACAAGGTCATGCAGGCAAGATCAAGACTCAAGAGGTCCCCTAGATCTGCTCGAGCATCTACCCCTGAAGCCAAAATCTGTCTGTTATACTACACTCTTTGGACATTAACAGGGGCTATCCCCGACCACCTTTCTCTGGAAAATTAACTTAGAGCTCCAGTTAATAGTCTCCTGCATATAAAAGGAGTGTCTCAGGTCAAACCTCTCTGCTAGCAGACTAGCTTGTGTGACAGGATTATCCACACTCTTGCTACTAGGCACATGATTGCTTACAACCTCTCAACCATAAACAGCACAGAGAGTTTGGAGTATTTTGAAAGTCTTAGTTAGCATAGGGCTTTTCTAAAGATAAAAATCATGTTGGTGAAGGGTTTCATTGCTGAGTTAATGATTGCCGCCTGCCTTCCATATCCTCAGGCACCTGGGAGTGTATTAATCAATGTAATTGGAATGTAGAAAAAGAAGCATAATAGTTTTGATGTTAGCAATACTAGACTTTTGAGTTAATGAATTTTCTCTTTATTATAAGTCACTGTACTCCTCTTTCTTTGTTATAAATCATTGTGTCCTTGCTATGTAAGAATGTAACTTTATACTAAGTAGATCTTAAGGAAAAACAAGTTTTCTGATTGACTAACCTTTATCAATAGAAAGAAAGATGGGGCCATAAAATGTTAATCGGTCTTCAGACCAGAAGATATTGTAAACAAACGTAAGACCCTTGTAAGAAGAAAGATATGCAAAGAACACTGTCTTTAGATAAGGGTCAGAGCAGCTGACCCTGCGTGACTCTGCTTCTTGCATTTATCTCTATGTACAACTTAAAGTATAAAAGCTTCCCTGAGAAATAAAGAGATGGACCAGGACCAGGACCAAGACCAGTTCCACGAAAGCCTGGTTCCCCCATGTCGTCTTCTCTTCCTCTCCTCTATTCTCTTAACTGCAAATTCTTTCCTTATCTCTCTCTAAAACTATATATCTCTCTCACCCCACCGTCCATGCTTCGGATACCCTGGATCCAACCGGGGCAAGACCCGGGTAAATAAGGGGAATGTGTGAGAGTGACAAGGGTGGGGAAGGACAGAGGTGTTTGAATCACTCTTTGACCCCAGGCTACATTTTTTTTTTCAAATTGCTGGAGGCAAGCGGCTGCTCTTGACTTGAACCCAGAGTCCTTGGTCCACGTCCAGCCTCGCTAGCTTCCGGGCTCTCGCCAGCGGCACCCAGATTTCCTGCAGACCAGGAGGAAGGCTGCTGTCCTCCCTCCCACTGCCCAGCAACCTCCCGGGTCCGTCTTCCTTGTGGCAGAGGGGCAGGTGTGCAGCCTCAGCTGTGGGCAGCATGTGGGACCTCACACCTGGGGCAGTGGAGTCAGGAGCCAGGGGTGACCTGAGACAAAGGGGCCTGTGCAGGGCTGGGCCTGGCTCTGCCCCCTCACCCCCAAAGAGAGAGGCTTGGAGAGAGAGACCCCGCAGGGATGCTGCGGCAAGGGTTGTGGGCAGGAGAAAGAGTTTGTTTCTGTTCAATGTAGGATGTCCCTCATCAGACCTGCACTTCCAAAAAAGCCCCCTGGAAGGCAGGAGTGGGGTTGGGGCAGAGAGTCTGAAGGTCCTTCCATGAGGATACAGAAGCCTCGAAGGTGTATGGAGAAGGGAGATCCCACAGTTATTGGTGGTTTGGAGGTGGGGTGAGGAAGCCCAGAGGTACACAGTGCCAAGTGAGTGCCGTGTAGACTGTCCCCTTCCACTAGAACCCAAAGTGACCTGCTTCAGGGTGTAGAGCAGAGTAAGGGGCAAAGAGGTGTCTCTGGGCTACCAGGGGAGAGGCTGTGGACTCAGGCTGGGCAAGGACTCGTCAGGTGGGCAGAGAGTTGCTGGTGTGGGTGGGATCCTTGTGCACCAGCCCTCACCCATCCTATGCTGACACGTGTAGATTTCTATTCTCTCATTCTGGTGGAGCAGCTTCCCCGAGGCATGTGGCCACGTTCACGAATACATGTCTGCTGGCATCTCAGACACTCGGCACCCCCACTTCAGGGCAGGTCTCAGAGTGCAGACCCTCCAAGGGCTCATGGGCCTAAACGTGTGTTTAAATAGGGCTTTGTGTTTCTGAGCTTTGAGGCTGGGTTCGAAGCTCCAGAATGCTGGCTTCTCCTTTCCTCGATATTTCGAAAGCCCTGGTCCAGTGTTGCCTTCTATCCAGAGGAGCTGAGGAAGAATCCGATCGTTCTCATTCCTGTGTACATCATCCTTTTGGGGAAGATGTAAACGTTTCCTCTTGTCTTTGGGTAGGAGTGGTGTGCTGTGCTCAGTTGCCAAGTCGTGTCTGGTGTTTTGCGACCCCGTGGACTGCAGCCCACCAGGCTCTTCTGTCCATGGGATCCTCCAGGCAAGAATACTGGAGTGTTTGCCATTTCCTTGGCCAGCGGATCTTCCTGACCCAGGCATTGAACCCGTGCCTCCTTCATCTCCAGCTTTGTCAGGCAGATTCTCTACCACTGAGCCACCCGGGAAGCCCTTGGTGAGGGGAGGGGAGTGTTTTACTTGCTTCCTACCCTAGTGCCTATATCCCCTTGCAAACCAAAATCTTGCATTTTCTTTTCTTCTTTTTTCTAAACTCCAAGAAATGCACATCCTTCCTCTTCATTTTCAGTGACCTCCCTAGGGCTCCTGCGGTCCAGATGTCAGCATTCACGTCACAGTCATTTCAGTCTCAGGTCCAGAATGTTTTCAGCCAAGCTGGCCGTGCCACGTGGCATGTGGGATCTCAGTTCCTCAGCTAGCGATTGGACCCAGGCCATGGCACTGAAAGTGCAAAATCCTTATCACTAGAGACCAGGGAACTGTTGTGTTTTAGACATTTCTAAGTTTTAAAATGTAAGACTAAAATTCTTGACCCATTAATATTTCTCTTTCTGATGGAGTCACCGGAAGCATGGTATTTACTTTCTGAAATGGCTGCATTCCTCAAACATCTGGTTATTTTGTCCCAAGCTGCCCCAGCCTTCAGTGCTCTTGGGAATTATTTGTCTTTACACTTCATTTTTGGAAAGAATCACATTTTCAGTATTAATCCTTCCTCAACCAACACCCAGATATGCCTTTCCCTTTATCTGAACGTTCTTTTATTTTCTTCAAAATAGGATAACATTTTACTTATGGAAGTGCTTATGAACTGGGGTGCTTGTTGCTGCTTCAGGGATCCAGAGGTAGGTCTGGCTCTGGCCCGCCCCCGATGTGCACTGTGTTGAGTAACTGGGTCCTGAGGGTGTAACTCCTGCAGTGGCCCCTCAGAGTCAGGGGGGAGGCGGGCTCCGCCAGTCTGGCTGAGCCACGTGGTCCCCACAGCTCCCTCCAGGGTCCCTGATGCTTCCGGGCTGCCCAGACCCTGCTGCCCAGCCACCGCCGATTGGACGCTCCCCTCTCCTCTCTGGGGAGGAGCCCTGTCAGTGTACCTTGAGGTCACCTTGCTGATGGGGCAACAGGAATGGAGATTCAGTGGCCACAGTAGCCAGGGGGAGGCAGCTCTGCCTGGAAGGGGAAGGGCTCACTAGGTGATTTAAACATGAGAGCACTGTTTCCCCCTGATCATGACAACGTGTTCATTGCCCAGCATTTACAAAAGCTGTTGTTGTTGGGTTGCTAAGTCGTGTCTGACTCTGTGACCCCATGGGCAGCAGCATGCCAGGCTCCCCGTCCTTCACTGTCTCCCAGAGTTTGCTCAGATTTGAGTCCATTGAGTCAGTGATGCTGTCCAACCAGCGCATCCTCTGCTGCCTCCTCCTTTTGACTTCCATCTTTCCCAGCATCGGGGTCTTTTCCAGTGAGTCTGCTCTTCGCATCAGGTGGCCAATGTATTGGAGCTTCCGCTCAACATTAGTCCTTCCAATGAATATTCAGGGTTGATTTCCTTTAGGATTGGCTGATTTGATCTCCTTGTTGTCCAAGTGACTCTCAAGAGTCTTCCCAGCACCACTGTTCAAAAGCATCAATTCTTCAGCACTCAGCCTTTTTATGGTCCAACTCTTACATCTGTCCATGGCTAATGAAAAAACCATAGCTTTGACAATATGGAACTTTGTCAGCAAAGTGATGTCTCTGCTTTTTAACATGCTGGAGAAGGAAATGGCAACCCACTCCAGTACGCTTGCTTGGAGAATCCCATGGGGAGGAGCCTGGCGGGCTACAGTCCATGGGGTCGCAAAGAGTCGGACACAACTGAGCGACTTCACTCACTAACTCACAAGGTTAGGCATAGCTGTCCTTCCTTCCGAAAGAAGCAAGTGTCTTTTAATTTCATGGCTGCAGTCACCAACCACAGTGATTCTGGAGCCCAAGATCAGAAAATCTGCCACTGCTTCCATTTTTTCCCTTTCTTTGCCATGAAGTGATGGATTCAGATGCTATGATCTTAGTTTTATGAATATTGAGTTTTAAGCCGGCTTTTTCACTCTCCTCTTTCACCCTCATCAGGAGGCTCTTTGTTCCTCTTCACTTTCTGCCATTTAGAGTGGTATCACCTGCATCTAGGAGGTTGTTGGTATTTCTCCAGCAGCCTGATTCCAGCTTGTGTTTCATCCAGCCCAGCAATTCGCATGACGTACTCTGCATAGAAGTGAAGTAAGAGGTAAACAGAAAGTAAGTCTCCTGGGGTGGTATCCCTAGAGGGAATCCCCTGGTGTGCTCACAAGCGCTGTGGCTTATGTACACAATGCACAGTGCAATGAGGGGGTTGGGGGCCCCATCCCTCCGTAGCCCTGAGTGAGACACCGCCTGCCCGCTTTCCTCAGTTAAACACCATCCTGCTACTGTCCCCCTGCCTCCACACAGGCTTACCAGTCTGCGCTTCCCCCTGGTCCCTAAAGAGCAAGTTCCCTCTTGTTCTAGTGCTTCTGAGCTCAGAGTGGGTGTCCTGCCCCCAGTGAGGCCCAGTCGGGTGTCTACCTTAGAGGGCAAGTCCTGTGCAAGCATGACGAGCTCCCTGGCATCAGCTGGGCCGTGGCAGCAAGTCATGTGTGGGGCTGCAGGCACAGGAGCTGGGGATACCGGACACGAGTCCCTGAGCCAACTGAGACCTTCCTGGGGGACTGGCCTGGCTACTCTGGGCCCTGGGGGAGCACCCTCGGAAACTGCCAGGGTGCCAGATGATTTTGGGTGTTCAAACCTGCTCCCCACAGAATCCTCACCTGTAAGGTGAGAGGCATCCCTGGCACGGGAACTATTTGGGGCAGGATAAGTCTGCTTTTGTGTTGATTGGTTGATTTTGTGTTGTTATTTATTGATTTGTTTACATAACTCTGTTCTCACAATGTGAATTCTTTCCAAAACAACTCTTGTTTATTCAACAAACGTTTGTGCAGGGCTGAGTGGGAACCAGTGCCAGGAAGGGTGAGGCTTATGCCCCAATTCCGGAAAGTCCCTGGACAGGCACGCCCCAGAGAGACATTGCAGTTACAAAAACATACAAAAAAGTTAGAGCCCTGCAAAGAGGCTTCCCTTCATCCCACTGAGCCTGAGAGTGGCCCACACATCCTGGCTTCCGGCTCTCTCTTGCCCCAGTCACCCCGCGTGACCCCCAGAGAAGGTGGTGGAGGAACCTTCACAAACAGAGTCTGCTCTCTCCTTTCAACTTTCTGCCTCCGTTCCCAGAATTCCCCGAGAATCAGGACCCTTCTCTGGGAAGACTCTAACCCCAGGCCAACGAGAGGGCAGGCCAGGGCCCGGGATGAGGCTCCTTCTGATCCAGGGAGATGCCCTCCCTCTGCGGGAGTTTCTGAGAGGCATCTTAGAAAGAGCGCTGCAGACAGAGGGAGTCTCCTCAGCTATTCCCGGGGAAGGCAGGAGCTGGGAAAGACCTTCTTCAGGGGCTGCTTGAAATGGTCATCGAGGGGGAGGGCCCTGGGGTCTGGCATGTGGCAGAGAGGGGCCCTGCTCCTGGAAGTGCCGCTGACCTGGAGGAGCCAGTGCTCCTGGGACCACCTGAGGGTCTGCGGGGAAGCAGAGGATCAGGTTGGGGGCCCTCCTGTGACAGCAGCTGCATCAGTTACAGGGTCCATACACAGCTCCTGTGTGTGGACGTGTCTGGTGTGGACTGAGGGGCTGCGGTGAAGCCTGGCATGTCTGACAGTACTGTCGGGGCATCAGCAGAACCAGGCAGCCTAAACCCCCAACTGTGCAGACAGCATCCTCCCAATTTCCCTTTGAATGCATACCTGCCTGCATGCTAAGGCATTTCAGTGGCCTCTGACTCCTTGGGACCCCCTGGAGTACAGCCCGCCAGGCTCCTCTGTACATGGGATTTCCCAGGCAAGAATTCTGAAGTGGGTTGCCATGCGATCCTCCAGGAGATCTTCCTGATCTGGGGATCGAGCCTGCATGTGCTTATAGCTCCTGAATTGGCAGGCAGGTTCTTGTGCCTCCTGGGAAGCCCCTTCCTTTTGAATCTGTTAGACCCTAAGGTCTCCACCCAGGGCTTCGCCGTCGCAAAGATCACTGAGACGCAGATTCGATGCAAATAGCAAGAGGATTTATTAGGCCGACGCGCCGGGGTTCAATCTCCATTCGGGGAGACGAACCCCGAAGAGCTGTCATAGAGCAGTTTATAAGCACAAAAACCACAAACAGGTGCAGCTGGAGTGCTGCTTTTTGATTGGTGGTTAGATCTTAACCTTTTCAGTGATAGGTCTTAGTTATTGGCCCGAGACGATTTACTAGCCTACAATCATATTGTACAGCTATTTTTCAGAAAAGTTATTTCCTTGAGCTGTTCGAGACAATCACCTTCCCGGAACAACTCTTGGGGGGTCTCACTCCTAGGACGTAAGGTATGTTTTGTCCTGTACCTTAAAATGAAAGGCCTGTCAACAAAAGGCCTGAGGATGAATGCCTGTTTTTCTCCTAGGCCTCTGGTAATTTTTAACTCTTGTTCTTATAGTCCCTGGACAGAAGCCCATGATCTCGTTTTCTATGGCAGACTGACCACAGGACAAAAACAGGCCTTGATCAAAAACAAATTTTAGATTAGTTTCCACGTTCCCACAAATCCATAGAAACATATACTTCCAGAAACTCTAGACGAACATAAAATGTCATCAGGAAGTAAGTCTAGTCTGGGAACTACAGGTTTTTACAGTTTCTTCAACGTTTTTTCCTCCAGAATTTCTACAATGATCCTGTGCTCACGTAATCAGAGAATACTGTGTTCTTTAAGAATAAACAGCAATTTTTATTAGGTTAGAGAGAGTGGGGTTGAGGGAGAAGGGACAGTAGAATGACTCTCCACCGCTTGGCTATCTCGGGCTTCCCCAAGGCCCTGTGGCAGTGGGTGGAAGGGCTGGGGCCAGGCTGAAATGCCCATGGGCTCTAAGTGCAAAACCATGCGTCCTTTGAAAGCCATAACCTCCCCCTTCTGACCCATCCCTGGCCTTTCCCAGGAAAGGGCTGTGGGACCCTGGCACCACCATGCTGCCTTTCCTGGGTAAGGTCACCCCAAGACCATCTGCAGAAGAGTGGAAGCTCCCAGGGGCTCCTGGATGGTCACCAAGGCCGAGGGGCCATCCCTGAGTGGCTCAGCTGAGGGTTGCAGCCTGCTGGGCTTGACCCTGCACACAAAAGAGGAGCAAAGAGTGTCTTGCTCACCGTCCAGTTCTGCAAATGTTGATCCTCTGCAGCCGCTGACCCACAGTGCACTTCTGTGCTCAGACAGGAATTACAGTCGTTAACGGACTCTGTGTATCTGGACAAGCAGCCCCTCAGATGATTAGATGCGTGGCTCAGGAAGAATCTCACTGACCCCAGCTGCTTGCGTTTTCCCACACAAAGAAAAGCACCGTCACACTTAACTTGAGATGTATCTGTTCTCTGTGGCAAGCAGTAGAGCCACTTTTGTCCAGGCGTATCCTTCACCATCTGTGCATGCGTGCCAAGTCATTTCAGTCATGTCCAACTCTTCGACTCTATGGCCTGTAGCTATGGGATTCCCCAGGCAAGAATACTGGGGTGGGTGGCCACGCCGTCCTCCAGGGGATCTTGCTAACCCAGAGATGGAACCCAGGTCTCTTGCGGCTCCTGCATTGGTGGGCGGGTTCTTTACCACTAGTGCCACCAGGAGAGTCCACCTGTACTCCTGGCCAGAAGCCCCACGAACTGGCCTCTCCCATCTCTTGGGACACATTCTCTCACTCCATCATAGCTCTCTCACTGTGTGGTTTTCTTTTAAACTGCATCCCCCCAAAACACTCCCCCAACGCCACCCTGTTCAGAGGCTCACTCAGCCTTGAGTAGGTGTCAGAAGATTCAAGGGTCTCTCGCCCTCATGGCCTGAGAAGATTGGCCCTCAGCTTCAGGACACTCCAGGAGCAAAGATGCCCCTCCTGTCCTCCCACTCCTCACCCCAATCCTGGGCCACTTCTTTCTTCCTCTGCATCCTTATTTGAACTCTGACCTCCCCTCCTGGTAGAGGCTTCAGGGCCCAGGGCTGGAATATTCTGGCCAGAGGCTACCAGGCCTGAGTGACTGAGGGTCAAAGTTTAAAATTGAGTGTTTTCCCACAAGGGGCCCTGAGGAGGGCTGTGAGCTGGAGGCTGATGGCAGGTGCCCTGGGGACATGTCCAGGTGCCCGGGCCTCAGGTGGTCAGCACACACTTGCTGGTTCAGGTCCCCACCTTCCGGAATGTGCAGAGTCAGCCTGAGGGGGAGGTCCACAGGCTGAGAGCAGAGCCCAGACAGCTTCTCAAGCTTCATGGGAAGCCCAGGGGACTGTCCACACAGAGGCTGCGCCCCCTGGCATGGGAGTGAGGGAGGGAGAGGGCGTGCAGTTCCCTTCTTCGAGGGATCAGTAAACAAGGGTGTTTTGTTCTGACGAGGTCCCTGCTCTTCAGCGGGGTGAAGGCCAGCCATTCTGAACACAGTGGGTTCTCTGTGAAGGCTGCTCAACAGCCATGGGTGTCCCTGACGCCGAGGAACACGTGTTTACAAAGCTGGCCTCCCAGCCCCCACCCGACCCCACTTTGGAGGTGGCTGCTGCTGTTTTATTTGCTGAGCTGTGGCCAACTCTTTTCCCATCCCATGGACTATAGACCATCAGGCTCCCCGTCCCTGAGATTTCCCAGGCAAGAGTACTGGAGTGTGTTGCCATTCCCTTCTCCAGGGGTCTTCCCCACCCAGGGACCGAACTTGCCTCTCCTGTTGGGTAGACAGATTCTTTATCTCTGAGTCACCTGGGAAGCTATTGGAGGCAGACTGCTAAATAAAGGAGGTGAGTATGGTTTCAGAGAACTCTGAGTCCCACCTGCTTCATAAAATATGCATACTATTCACAAAACCTGGTTTGTTGCCACTTGGCACAAAATCTCAGGACCTGACTGGTAGCATGTGAAAGGAGGCCCCACACTCCTTCACTCCATCGTTTTAACATGTGGAGTATCGGCCACTGAGTTTCCATTTTGCGGTTTGATTTTCACTGTCTCAGCTGATAAAGGATTCAAAAAAGAATTTGGAGGCTAAAAGAATGTAGGGATTGTTTGCTACTGAAGGAGCAGATGGGATTCCCTGGTAGCTCAGATGGTAAAGAATCTGCCTGCAATGTAGGAGACTCAGCTTCCACCCCTGGGACGGGAAGAACCCCTAGAAGAGGAAAAGGCACCCACTCCAGGCTTCTTGCCTGGAGAACTTGGGCAGAGAAGCCTGGCGGGCGACAGTCCATGGGGTCACTAAGAGCTGGCCATGACTGAGCGACTCACACACACACTAAGGGCTTGTGGACCTGGAACCAGTGAGCGGCCTTGGGCCTGGAATACTCGTCACTCCTGCTCAACTCTGGCTTGCACTCTGCTGGACAGAGGGGAGGTGAGTGGGGAAGGCACTTGTCGGGAGGGGGAGGCCATCCTGTCTCAGAATCAGACTAGGGACTAGGCAGAGGCCTTGACAGAACGGCCAGCCCGCGGAGCAGCCCAGCCTCCTGCCTCCGAGTGCCCGTGAGGGCTATCCTGCCAGGAAGCTGAGATGATGGGAGGCAGGTGAGATCTTAGTTTTTTGTATGTCGTGTTTTAAGCCAGCTTTTTCACTCTCTTTTTCACTTTCATCAGGAGGTTCTTTAGTTCCCCTTCGCTTTCTGCCATAAGGGTGGTCTCATCTGCATATCTGAGTTTATTGATATTCATCCTGGCAATCTTGATTTCAGCTTGTGCTTCAACCAGCCCAGCATTTTGCACAATGTACTCTGCATATAAGTTAAATAAGCAGGGTGACAATATGCAGCCTTGCTGTACTCCTTTCCCTTTTGGAACCAGTCCGTTGTTTCATGTCTGGGTCTAACTGGACAGACTTTCCTGGCAGCTGCTCTCGGGGGTGGTTGCGGGGAGGCGGAATACCATTCTGAACTGGGCCCCAAGTTGGCAGGTCTGAGTCAGCATGCCTGGGGGCCTGGTCTGAGAGTCTGCTCACGGTGAGGGAGACTCACATGCGGGTGATCCCCTGTGCACATATGCACCTGACCAGGTCTCCTCTCGGCTGCCCGTGCCCTCTGTTGGAAGAGGGGCCTCCTGGTGATGGTCTGCAGTGGGGCATCTGTGGAAACAGGGGCCTCCAGCCCTACCCTGTGTTCCTGCCTGGAGAATCCCAGGGACGGGGGAGCCTGGTGGACAGCCGTCTATGGGGTCGCACTTAGCAGCAGCAGCAGCAGCCGCCCTACCCTGGGAGCCTGTGCAGGGGGCCTGTGCCACAGGGTCATTCAGGGGTCCAGGCAGCCAGAGGCCCCTCCACCTGGTGACCTTGTCGTTTTCAGAATCACACTTGGGCCTGAAGCAGTCTTTTGGGCCTAGAAAAGAAAACAAAAGTCTCAAAG
Organism: Kobus ellipsiprymnus; assembly: GCA_006410655.1. Classification (NCBI taxonomy): domain Eukaryota; kingdom Metazoa; phylum Chordata; class Mammalia; order Artiodactyla; family Bovidae; genus Kobus; species Kobus ellipsiprymnus. The sequence continues at coordinate 22,915 of SJYR01005549.1, read as the reverse complement.
GCCCTTGCTGAATCATCTAACTTTGGAGAAAACAAACAGAACTTTAGGTCCCACCCTGATGCTCCAGGCCGGTTGCATCTATCTGGGACTTATCACCCCCTGTCCAGAAACCTTCCACGCCCTACAACAATGCTACAGACCAGAAGGCAAAGGAGATGGCACCGTCCCATCCTTCCGTCCAGTCCTGTCATCTTAGCTCTGATTCCACTCGACCCTCCCACCACCACAGAAATCCTCTCTTATCTACACTCACTTTTTCATCCCTCATCCAAGACACTCCAACAGTTCCTCTGTAACCACTTCCCCATATCCAATGCTGACCAACAGTATTTAGATAACCTGACCTGCTCCTGTCACACATGTCAACGTACTAATCCCAATTCCAACCTTAAACCGACATCCTTTCCAAGCCACCAAGTGTGAGGCAGCCTCCCAGCACAGGATGGCAGATAGACTTTACTCATAAGCCCCTGGTCCTTGTGGACACTTTTTCGGGATAGGTAGAAGCATTTCCCAATACATACAAAAGAGCCCACGTCGTGGCCCAAATCCTCTTCACAAAAACTATCCCCAGGTTTGGCCTGCCTTCATCCCTACAGTCTGATAAGGGCCCGGAATTTACATCCAAGGTCACCCAACAATTTGTCCAATTCTTACAATACCCTGGAAATTTCACGTTCCATACCGTCCCCAGTCCTCAGGAAGGTAGAAAGGATGAATAGAATAATCAAAGAAACCCTTACCAAACTAACCCTCGAAGTACATCTGGACTGGACTAAACTTTTGCCAATTGTTCTCCTCAGAATATGGGCTTTGCCCAGAAAGCCCCTGGGGCTGAGCCCCTTTGAGTTGATGTATGGAAGGCCCATGCTCCCTCCTGGACGCCCCGCTGAACCTCCTCACATACCAAGCTTCTTACACTCCCCTCTGCTGGCGGAACTCCGCAATGTCCTCTGGAAATAGGTCAACCACAACTTGCCTGCCCCTGACCCCCAAGCCTCCGTGCCCCCTTTACAAACTGGGACATGGTCTATCTGTCTGATAATCCCCACGGTGACCTAACTCCAAAGCGGCATGGACCATTCAAAGTCATCCTCCTTACCCCAGCTGCAGCTAAACTCAAGAAGGCCACCTCCTGGGTACACCTCTCTCGCCTAAAACGGATCACCTCCGAACCTGCACTGCCCTCCTTAACTGACCCCTATCAGGTGTCCCTCACAGGACCCACCTCCTTAAAATTCACCTGCGACAACCTCTGTCAACCATCCAAGTAGACACGGAATGACCTGGACTCTCTTCAACCTACAACTCTTCCTGACCCAACTACTACCAGACCTCTGGACCAGCATGCCGACAGGAACCTCCTTCAAAGACCTGACCACACTGGTGTCTCAACTGTGGCTCCAGGGAACCTTCTACAACCTGAGTCCAGACGAAACTGATTTCTTTACTCTCATTCTCTACATCAGTCTACATCCTAATAAACACGGTTCCTCCTCAGATGCAACCAACCACCAACTAGGGGCCTTTTCCCCCTCGCCCTGAAGCCCTCCCCCTGTCTCTCTAACTATAATAGCACTCTTAATCTTAATCCTTGCTATAGGCCTAGTCACTGTCTCCCTTGGGACTGGCCACCTATCCTTCGGCAGAGGCTGTGGCACTCATCCCTGCTGGTCACACACATTTCACTTCCAGGACTGCTCTCCACGATGCAGTCAGACACAACTGTAACTGCACCAACTCTACCCCCCCGCCCGCCGCTACCCATCTTCTTTTTGTGAGACTTTTGAAAAATAGAATTTTCTGAAATTCCTGTGTTTGTAGGGAGCCAGGCACTTGTTTCACATCCCCAGCAGGCCAAGCACATCCTGGTCCATCATAAATGTCTTGTTTCAGCCAGGTTTGTGCTTTCATAAATATGATATTTGTCTGTGCTCTTTTTGGTCATCTGAAGAGGCCCCGAAAGGGGAGGCAGTGAAATTATGCAGCCAAAAAAAAAAGAATGGTCTGCGGTGTCAATTAATTTAAAATATTATTACTTCCTGGATATTTTGGATGCTTTATAAAATCCGTGATTTCTTTTCTCGTTCCAAATAAGCATTTGCTTCTGTCCCAGGACTTGTACTGGTGATTTTGTGTTAATTTCCTTAGAGAGCCCCTCTTGGTGTGCCTGAGCTCCAGGTTGGAGCGAGCCTTCCTGCCACACTCTAGGGCGAGCCTGGGGAGGAGCTGGGAGCTGGCCACATGGCCTTCAGGTCAAGTCCCTGTCGGAGACCCCTGCAGATCATCCAGGATAACTCACAAGCTGCCCCTGCCCCCTTCAGAAGCTCAGGGCTGACTTTCTCACAGGTAGTCTAGTTAGGATGACACTGGTAGTCCCGTGATCCTGCCCCTCTGCCCCACTTGCACACCAGGGAGAAGAGAAAGGAGGGCAAGAATGGGCAGGGGCAGGACCAGGAGAAAGACAAGGGGTTCCCCAGGTGAGGGTGGAGGTCAGCTTCCAGATGCCCCAGTCTTCTGGTTCACTTTCTGCTGGGACCTGATTTATGTCCAGAAACTTGGAGTATCAAGTCAGTCACCACTGCAGCCTGGGGGTTGGGTGTGGTCGTAGGGAAAGACCTGGGGCATGTGCCCAGGATGTGGCTGCCCGAGTGGCTCAGGATTCTCCTTCCTGTGGGTACCAGGGCTGGAGATCGCTCAGCTGGGCTACCACCAGTATGTTGGTGCACCAGGGTCCTGGTGAGCAGCCACCAGGGCAGAGGGAGACCCACGCATGGACCCTGAGCCTGAGGGCTTGGAGGTCCTTGAAGAGGAGACAGACTCTGGGCAACCAGGAAGAGGAAGACATTTCTCTGTCCTGGCAGCCTTGGGCTAGAGGGCCAAGCATCCACTGTTGGCCCAAAGCCACACGTGAGTGTGCCGGGTGAGTGAGCATGGTTCACGTGTGGCCAGACAGCCCTAAGAAATTTCCTCCCCGGAGACCCCTCCTCTGGCTGGACACTCCTGTGCTGATGGTTCTGGGTCTTGGGTGGGGTTTGGGGTGGGGGCATATTAGGTTTTCTGGGTGACCGCTCCTGGCAGAGGCTGTCCACCACCTTACAGACAATTCTTGCGTGAGGAGGTATCTATTTCAGGGGCAGAAACTTGCAAAGGCCCAGAGGATCCTAGCAAAATTGTTGGCAGGAAGCAATAAAAGCCTCTGACTTCTCAAACAAGCCCCATTCCAACTTCGTCCTGCCTTTGTTCATCACCAGCACTCCCTGGGCGTCTGCACGTGCCAGCGCCAGTGCCAAGGGCAGAGGGTGAGATGGACGAGAGGCCCGTGGTCTGGAGACGACTCCAGAGATGGACGAGCAGACCTGTGGCAGGACACACAGCACCTGTTGGAGAGGGGTGCAAATCCTCAGGGGCCACAGGAGTAAAGGACTGAGGAGGTGAGAGAGGGTCAGGTGGCATATCTGGGAACAGGGTTGCAAGCAGAGGCATCAGCACACGCATGGTCCCCAAGGCCAGAGAGTGCCTGGGGTTTCTGAGGGCCTGCAAGAGGGCCAGTGTGGCTGAGGAAGAGCAAGGGGGGGCCTGGGGGAGGGGTCTCTAGGGCACTGCAAGGACTCAGAGCTAAACTTCCTTTAGAGAAATCCTTGAACATACAGATAAGCAACAAGTCGAAAATTAAAATCAGTCAAAGACCCAGACACAGTGCTTCTTTCTAGGCTTCCTGCCTTGGGTGTGCAGGGGCTGAATGACTTAATGTGAGCCCGTCCCACCCTCATAGCAATATGAAAATGACCTTTGAATGACTTCAAACACCTTTGGTCTCTTTTAGGCAAAATGGAACAGATTTCCATGGCCGCCAAAGCATGGCGGTCCCACGTGCCATGCCCACTGTGTCTTAGGGGCCTGGCCCAGGGGGTGGAACAAACCCAGCATTTCTGGCATGAACCTTCCTTTAACCTGGGAGATGCAAACTCAGTCAGTTCTAGACCTGGACTCTGGGGGCCAGCGAAGCTGTTCGGGCTGGTTACCCTCCTGTGGGGACGGTCGCCAGGCACCGTGCACCGTGTCCCATCTAGATGCTTCACGGTGAATGACAACTCCCAGATATCTGGCCTTCTTCGTGTATTTGGACTCCTTTTTTTTTTTTTTTTTTTAATACTTATTTATTTGGCTATGTCGGGTCTCACGGGCTCTCTAGTTGTGGCATGTAGGCTTAGCTGCCCCCACAGCGCTTGGGATCTTAATTCCCTCGCCAGGTATTGAACCCGCGTCCCCTGGGTTGCAAGGCGAATTCCCAACCACTGGACCACCAGGGAAGCCCTGGCTGGGACTCTTTAGCTTGTAAGACTCACAGCAGCTCCTTTCAGGTTTTTATTTTCTTCACCTAAAGATACATTTGTCAGCTCACTCGATGATTTGCTAGTCGGTTTAGTGTACTCATCCTGAGGATTAGCAATGTGGACGTTTTGCAAAGCACTGAAGGTAGCACTTCTAGAAAATCCTTCTTTGCATTACATTATATGTACCTTTTATGAAGAAATTCAATGAACCACCAACCAGCTGTATCTTTAAAGGAACTTCTCTACGCTGAAAAGAAAAGGCCACAACTGGAAACAGGCAAAAGATGAAATAAGAGGGCTCACCNACCTTTTATGAAGAAATTCAATGAACCACCAACCAGCTGTATCTTTAAAGGAACTTCTCTACGCTGAAAAGAAAAGGCCACAACTGGAAACAGGCAAAAGATGAAATAAGAGGGCTCACCCGTAAAGGCAAACATACAGTAAAAGAAGGAAACCATCCACACACACAGACAAGATAGCAAAACCAGTAATCATAAGAGGAGGAGAGTACGCAGGCAGGATATTTGATGTGCACTGGAAAGGAGAGATCAGCAGCTTAAAACAATCATGCACGTATATGTAGACTGCTGTATCAGAGTCTCATGGTCACAACAAACCAAAAGTCTGTTACCATAGATAAACCCACACAGAAGAAAAAGGAATTCAAGTGCAGCACTAAAGTCATCTGATCATAAGGGAACAAAAGAGGAAAGGAAGAAAAAAAGACGTCCCACCCACCTCCACAAAACAACAAAGAATATACTCAGTGGGGTTGTACACATGGGGCAGGTGGCAAAGAGGGGAGCCCAGGGCTGGGGAAGACCAGGGAGGTTGGACACAGATTCCACCAGTAGCCACCTGTCCAGCCTCCCATCCAGAGGGGCTGCTCTACCCTTTGCGGGTGGTGGAGAAGGCCTCTTGCATCATCTCAGGCCACTGTTATCCTCATTTTGGTTCCACAAGTGCTTCCTGGAAGGTCCCTCAAACTGGTTCTTCTTCATGTTCTAAAGACAAGAGAGTGTCCATGATCAGCTGAGGACCCCAGATTGGGGCATCTGCCAGGTGACCGCAGCATGGCACTCCTGCCCTGGGGAGGAGCCCAGGCCTGGGTGGGGTGGAGGAGGGGGAGGGTCCTGTTAGGTTAAGTGCTATGGAACGTGAGATTTTTGCACTTTGGGCTCCAGAACCTGCTAAGGAGCCCTCGCTCGCATGTGCATCAGGAAGAGGCCAGGAAGTTGCCAAGCTTCCTAGTCCTCAGCCTGCTCTTCCCCGCACGTCTCCTCTGCAGAGTCCAGCGCACACAGCTCCCCAGCCCAGGTTCAGAGCCTCCTTACTTGGGGAAGGGGGAAGGATGGGAGGGATGAGAGCCACACGCAGACACCTTTGCCTACAGGTGCGTCCTGTAGGAACATCCCCCACCTGCGCATCTTAGGTCTCCTGGAAGGAGCAGGAAGCCCCCATGCCATCCCCTAGGGGGTCCTAGGGATGGTGTGGACTCTGTGCCCTGTCTGTGGTCGGGCATCTGCGTTCTGGGACTGGGACTGCATTTGCTGGCTGGGGTCCCCTGGGGCAGGGGTTCTGGCTATCGGGGACCTCCAACGCTCCCCACTCTCTCACTAGTCTCGGTGGGTATGAGACCATAGGGTAGAGAGTCTATGCCGGTTCTGAGAAGACCCCCCTCTTCCCCACCCACAGACCAGGCTCAGTGGTCAATATGTTCTGGAGCTTGAAGTTCAGGGAGCCACACCCTTGGACCAGGCCAGTGTGCAGATAGCAGGCTGAGGAAGATGACCAGGGCAAAGATGGGGAATAGTAATAGGATCTTGCTCAGTGTGTTCAAGATTAAAATCAGAACGGGGTATGCTCCTCGGCTGACTTGCGATAAATAGGAGGGGCCGGGCCCTCCTTCCTTTGTTCACCTGTGCAGGAGCCCCGACCTCCTTGGGGGCACCCTCGAGGGGGACACGGCCTGTGGTTGGGAAGCCCACGAGTGGGAGAGTGGCAGGGGGATGGGTGCATGGGATGGGCAGGGCTCCAGGCACGGAGGGTAAGGGTGTCTGTGGAGGGAAGACCTGAGGGGGCTTTCTAGGGGCTTCCCTCCTATAGCCCAGGATGAAGACAGGAACACCTACCTGTGGAAGGTGTGAGGAGCAGGTCTTGCGGGTCTGCCAAAGAGACAAGCGCAGGTTGGCAGGGGCCCGCCCAGGGCCTGCCCTGACACAGCCCCTCCGCCCCAGGTATCAGATAAGCCCTGGATACAAGAGTTCATGAAGGCCTCACTGGGTTCCCCGCCCAGGTCCCGGCTAGGCTGGGGGGTGCCTTCTCAGCCCCTCCCACTGTTCCTGGTCCGGGGCAAAGTGGGACCCCTGCTTCTTGTCCCCAGAGCTCAGGGTGACTCTGACTGCGTATAAACAGGCGAAGGATGCAGGAGAGAGAACGACGGTGACTTGGGGAGCTTGCAGCAAATCAAGAGGTGGGGGTTAGGGGATAGGTGGTGTTTAGGGACGTAAGGCGCCAGCTTCCTGAGCAGATAGGGAGAGGACGCAGCACACGTGTGGGGACTGCCCTGAGAAGCTCAGAGAGGGCACAGATGTGGCGTGGGCGTGGCAGGGTGGAAGTCCTCTTCAGGCCTCATCTCCGTGGCTCTGGGCACCTCAGCTGGGCAGGAATTACTCCTCCCGAGTTGTTCCCCACTTCTGCCCTCCAAAAAGAGAAACTTGGGGGTCAATCCCCCCCACCCCGCCCTGCTCACCTAAGATGATCAGGGTGGTGATTTCGATGTTTCTCTGGCGCCTCTTCAGACTCCACTTGTACTGCCCTGCCTGGGTGTCCTGGGCTTCTTCAATTACCAGTTGTGCCTCACCCTCTTGAATCCAGAGCTGCCATCCATCCTGGCAGAAGTTTCCCGGGGCCTTTACACTGAAGATGAGCTTCCAGGGTGCCGTGGGATTTGCTTTCAGGGAGATGTCGATGTGGGAGAAGGCACTGGAGATGCTGCAGCTCATCGTGGCTGGCTTGCCCTTCAGCACAGAAACCACATCCTTGGTGCAGTTGGGGTTGTCCCAGACTGTGTGGGGGAAAGTCACATGTGTGGGTCATGACTAGACCTCAGGAC
>SJYR01005548.1:14594-35982 GCA_006410655.1 Kobus ellipsiprymnus | reverse complement strand
CCTATCTACTCAATAGTCTATATGGCCCATATGGGAAAAGAATCTTAAATAATAATAAGAGTAGATATATATATAACTGATTCATTTTGTTGTATACCTGAAACTAACACACCACTGTATTGCAAATCAACTATATTCTAATAAAAATTTTTTTTAAAAACTTACACTTAAAATGTACTCTATGTATAATGCATAAAATTAGTTCATACCCAATATAAACGAGATCGAAGGCAGTCATTTATATAGCCCTATATATACTGCTTCCTCTGTCATGTGGCAGTCAAAAGGCTAAGGGAGATGCTTGCAGCAAAGAAAGCAGTTTTGAAAAGTCATGCTACACAGACAGCAGAATTTCTATCACAATATTCTTACTGTTGGTAGCAGACTATATGACAATCTGACCACAGTTATTTTCATAGTTAAAGCAAAAAGCATGTTATCAAAGAACCAGAAACAGTAGACACAAGCAATATAATCTTTATGAACACTTTTCTAATGCANAGTTTTGAAAAGTCATGCTACACAGACAGCAGAATTTCTATCACAATATTCTTACTGTTGGTAGCAGACTATATGACAATCTGACCACAGTTATTTTCATAGTTAAAGCAAAAAGCATGTTATCAAAGAACCAGAAACAGTAGACACAAGCAATATAATCTTTATGAACACTTTTCTAATGCATAAACAAAAAGAATCCTGAGGCAACAAACTGGGAGAAGAGGAACTAGTAAAAACTAGAAGACAAGTTTAAACCACTCAGTTTATTCATAATGTACATATAACATGATAAGAAGCTTCTAAAGTAAACTTTTTCAAGTTTATTATTACCACATGATCCAGTTAAAACATAAGATTTACCTAGGAAAAGCAAAATTATAACAATATTGAAGCCAATGAATATGATCTATTTCAACATTTCCAAATCTTAATGATAACTGCAAACGAGGTACAAAGTTTCAAAAACCTCTCTGCAGAAACTATAATCTCAGCAACATTTTTTTTTTTTTTGCTTAACTTTGGTCTTCTATCCATCTGAACAAGGAATGTTTTTCCCAACTATCAAACAGACAGTGTGTCAGTCAACAACACAATGAAAATCTCTCTACCTCCTTATAAAATTTCCAATTTCCAGTATATCTGTTGGGGGAGGGGAAGTGTTCTAACTCATTAATCATCCTGTCCTATCCTTGGAAATCATAGTTATTCCTGCTCAGAAATTAAAACACATAGCTTTCTGTTAAGCCAAGTGAAGGTCCATAGTACAGTAAACATCACAGTTAGATTACACAGAATAACTAAGTTTTTGGCAATGCATTCTTTTCAAGCCCCATAATTTTCATTTTTGTGAGGATATCTCACTAAAATTATAACTGAGTGACAACTTTCTGTGCCAGTTCTGACCTTTACAACAGAGCATGAAGGTTTGTGTTCTAAGACTCACTCAGTTCAGTTCAGTTGCTCAGTCTTGTCCAGCTCTTTGCAACCTCATGAATCGCAGCTCGCCAGACCTCCCTGTCTATCACCAATTCCTGGAGTTCACCCAAACTATTGTCCATTGAGTTGGTGATGCCATCCAGCCATCTCATCCTCTGTTGTCCCCTTCTCCTCCTGCCCCCAATCCCTCCCANCATTTATTGCAGTAAAGTGAAATATGTACTTTTGAGAAAGCTAATTACAGATTTTGATGTGAGTTGACTTGAGAAAGAACAGCTACTGCCTATGCTTTATTTCCAGGCCCCCCCCACCCAAAAAGTGAGTGAAGTCGCTCAGTTGTGTCCGACTCTTTGCAACCCCATGGACTGTAGCCTACCAAACTCCTCTGTCCATGGATTTTCCAGGCAATAGTACTGGAGTGGATTGCCATTTCCTTCTCCAAAAAAGTAGTGAAAAATAAATATTTTGATGTATGGTGCATGTTATAGGGGCTTCAGACTTACAAAGGGCAAGTTAACAAAGGATTTTTGGTAGACCTGGACAGTGCAAGGAGATAGAACTTTGTTTTGCTTCTCTGCATGTATCTTTCTAGCCTTGTATAAATGAACTCCTACCCTGCAACTGCTATTCCTAGTCTTAACTTTAGGTGTGATATGACACTGATTAAAGCAGGCTGCAGCTTCTTGTTTGGCTTTGGGGAAGCATTGGGTCTCTTCTTCTGAAGCAAAGTTCCAGAGCTGTGTCTTGTTACAGTTTGCAGTGGGGAGAAGACTGCTGCAAACCATTGGCACATTAATTTCACAGCATGGGCCCCTGAAAAGGAGGGCTGGGTCACAGGTGAAATTGTGATAGTTGTTTCCCCTGCCTTTGCTTTTTGTATTCAGTGGTTTTTGTCTGTCTGAGAGTACTCCTGACAATAAGAATTATTCTGCCTTTGAAGCCAGAATCAGAATTGATGCTAGACAATGATAGAGTTGGACACTCAGCTGAGTGTTTTAGCACAGCTGGGAGAGGAAAGATCTTTTTTGTACAGTTCTTCTCTGTATTCTTGCCACCTCTTGTTAATATCTTCTGCTTCTGTTACGTCCATACCATTTCTGTCCTTTATTGAGCCCATCTTTGCATGAAATGTTCCCTTGGTATCTCTAATTTTCTTGAAGAGATCTCTAGTCTTTCCCATTCTGTTGTTTTCCTCTATTTCTTTGCATTGATCGCTGAAGAAGGCTTTCTTATCTCTTCTTGCTATTCTCTGGAAGTCTGCATTCAGATGCTTATATCTTTCCTTTTCTCCTTTGCTTTTCGCCTCTCTTCTTTTCACAGCTATTTGTAAGGCCTCCCCAGACAGCCATTTTGCTTTTTTGCATTTCTTTTCCATGGGGATGGTCTTGATCCCTGTCTCCTGTACAATGTCATGAAGTCCCAAACCCCTGTAAGTGTCTGTTACAGTTCCTGAAGGAGCAGTGTTAGTGACATTTGGCTCTGTTTACAAATGAAAAGCCATGTAACCAGAGTAACGGTTTTTCCTTTTGGTCTGTTATTTTGTGATCCATGATACAGTTTCAAAAGTAGCAGCTACATGTACTATTCATGGAATTTAAGTTACCAACACAATATCTCAGTGTCAGCCTTTACTTGTCAGTATATTCACAAATGATCGAACTACCTACATTAAGCGTCTGACTTATCAGGCTACAGCCCATAGGGTCACAAAGAGTTGGATATGACTGAAGGGACTTAGCCTTTGTGCATGGTCTACTACATGGGCTTCCCTGGTGGCTCAGTCAGTAGAGAGTCTGCCTGCAGTGCAGGAGACCAGGGTTCAATCCTTGGTTCAGGAAGATCCCTGGAGAAAGGAATCACTACCCACTCCAGTTGCTCATGACTGAGCAACTAACACTGGTCTACTACAATTGTACCTGAGTGTCTTTAGCATGTAAATAGCACACTGTTTTTTAGCACATAAATAGCACAATATTTTTTATCACAAAGGACCTTTATTTTAGTTAAATCACATTTTTTAATGTATGTAAGCAGATATTACCTATAAATTTCTTTTTTAATACAGCAAAATAAGTATTATAAAACATACCACAGTGACTTCTCTGATGGTCCAATGGTTAAGAATTCACCTTGCAATTTAGGGGACACGGGTTTGATCCCTTGTTGAGTAACTAGGATCCCACATGCTGCAGAGCAACTAAGCCCACGTGCCATGACTAGAAGGCCGAGTGCCACAACTACTAAGCCCATGGACTTCAATGAAAGATCTCACATGATGCAATCAAGAGCTGATGCAGCCAAATACATTTTTTTAAAATAAACATGCTACCAAAAGGGGGGTTGGGTTTAGAATCTTTATTATAAACTTCTTTAAGATTCTTTATATATATTGCAAAACAAACTAGAAAGGTACTTTCAAGAAAGGATTTGGGACTTCCATGGTAGTCCAGAGGCGAAGACTTCGCACTGCCAATACAGTGGACCAGGGTTCAATCCCTTGTCTGGGAGCTAGATGCCACATGTAACAATGAACATCAAAGATCTCGTGTGCCACAACTAAGACCCACAGCATGAAATGGTTGAATGGCATCACCAACTCTCTGAACATGAGTTTAAGCAAACTCCAGGAGATGCTGGTGCACAGGGAAATCTGGCATACTGCAGTGTATGGGGTCGCAAAGAACGGCTGAACAACAACAGTTTATCAGATAATGTAATGCCCTAAGCAAACTTCAGAAAATACTGACATATCTACTTATCATTCATGTTATATTAAAAATTATTAGGAATTATATCTGTCCATTTTAATTGAATTGCTGAGGTTAATTTTTCTTTAAAAAAATCCATTCTTGGGAATTCCTTGGTGGTCCAGTAATTAAGAATCTGTCTTACAAAGGAGGAGATGTGGGTTCAATGCCTGGTCTGAGAACTAAGATCTGATGTGGCACAGAGCTACTGCCTCAACTAGAGATAAGCCTGTGCTATGCAACAGAGAGCCTATGTGCCGCAACTAAGACCCAACACAGTCAAAAATAAATAATTAAAAAAAAATTCTAATCTCAGCATACTCTGTGTACTAACATAATGTATTCAGCATTCAAATAAAACATATTCTGTTCTTAAACCAACTGTTGTCATCCACTGCCCATTTTGGAGTGTCAGTGTTCTTCATTTCTAACTGGTATGGTATCTTTCTCTACTGAGGATCTTTATGTGGTAAGAATTTGGGCCTCTCCAAAATCAGAAATAGTCAAAGCTAATCCCAGAGGCATAAGGTCTGAGAAGTACAATCTTGAAGATCACATAGAGCAGCAGAATCTCAGCAGTAGTCCATGCTTTAGGACACAGGGCTTCCCAAGTCATGCTAGAGGCATAAAATTCACCTGCCAGTGTAGGAGATGCAAGAGACACAGGTTAGATCCCTGGGTCGGGAAGATCCCCTGGAGAAGGAAATGGCAACCCACTCTAGTATTCTTGCCTGGAAAACTCCAAGGACAGAGGAGCCTGGCAGGCTACAGTGCATGGGTTGCAAAGACCAAGCACACACATAGAGGAATGCAGAGCATCTCAAAATGCCAGGGGATCATCAGACCACAGGGTAGCTCCACAGTTCATACTTTCACCTTAACTTTTATTTGCTCCTTCCACTGATAATCTCTGAACATTTGATAAGGTTTGAAACAAGCCATATAAATCAGCAGTTTATATAAAAGCAGTAGAAAAATTTAAATAACTCCCACATTCCCAACAACTTTTAAAAGTCATTACTGTCAGATAAAAGTATCAACAGAAGATACCTAATCCATAACAATGGTACTCCCATGGTGAGTGGGAACAGTACATTATTGGTATTATTTCTTCACACTCAATGGGCTAATGAAAATTTTAGTTCAGCACACTACCAGGTCTAAAGAATCTTAATCTTCTTACAAAAAATAAAAACCACATCATTCCATTATTCCAAAATATTGCAAATGGCTAGCTTCTTAAGATACTCAATTTTAAATTATTTAAACATTTTTCATTCAATATTTTTTGTTTTGTTTTAAATACTCTTTTTTGCTGAAGTCTGGCTTGGAGAATTTTGAGCGTTATTTTACTAGCGTGTGAGGTGAGTGCAATTGTGTGGTAGTTTGAGCATTCTTTGGCATTGCCTTTCTTTGGGATAAGAATGAAAACTGTCCTTTTCCAGTCCTGTGGCCACTGCTGAGTTTTCCAAACTTGCTGGCATATTGAGTGCACCACTTTCACATCTGTATACAATACTGTATACAATATAGTATACTAACCAATTCAGTATACTAACACATATATATGGAATTTAGAAAGATGGTAACGATAACCCTGTATGTGAGATAGCAAAAGAGAAGCAGATGTATAGAACAGACTTTTGGACTCTGTGGGAGAGTGAGAGGGTGGGATGATTTGGGAGAATGGCATTGAAACATGTATACTATCATGTAAGAAATGAATCACCAGTCTAGGTTCAATGCAGGATACAGCATACTTGGGGCTGGTCACTGGGATGACCCAGAGAGATGGTATGGGGATGGAGTTGGGGGTGGGGGGTGTCCAAGATTGGGATCTCATGTACACCTGTGGCAGATTCATGTTGATGTATGGCAAAACCATTACAGTACTGTAAAGTAAAATAAAGTAAAAAAAAAAAAAAAATTACAGATTGACAGCTACTTTCCTTAGAAATCTAGAAGTGATACAGCATACTTGGGGCTGGTCACTGGGATGACCCAGAGAGATGGTATGGGGACGGAGTTGGGGGTGGGGGATGTCCAAGATTGGGATCTCATGTACACCTGTGGCAGATTCATGTTGATGTATGGCAAAACCATTACAGTACTGTAAAGTAAAATAAAGTAAAAAAAAAAAAAAATTACAGATTGACAGCTACTTTCCTTAGAAGTCTAGAAGATGTTATTCCATAGTATCCTGACCTCAGTTGTCATTTTCTAAAGTCTTCTGTCAATCTAAATAAGCTCTTTTTTTTTTTTAAATTCCCATTGCAGAAAAAAAGTTTTCTTTGCCTTTTGTTTCTACAGTTTTACTAAAATTTGTCTGTGTTTGGGTTTATTTTGATTTTTTACTTGCCTGTTTTCATTGAATCTTTTTAAGAAAATAACATCTTTTAGTTTCTATAGAATGAATCCATATTTTTCAACATTGCAGTTTTCTTCATCTTCTTCTGAAACTTTAGTAGATATATTTTGGTTTTTCAGAAACTTTTTTTCAATTACATTTTCAGAAACCTAAAAGACCCTGAAGCTGGGAAAGATTGAGGGCAGGAGGAGAAGGGGACGACAGAGGATGAGATGGTTGTATGGCATCACCGACACAATGGACATGGGTTTGGGTGGACTTGGGGAGTTGGTGATGGACAGGGAGGCCTGGCGTGCTGTGGTTCATGGGGTTACTATCTGGTTCAGTAAAGTTTATTAATTGTTCTTATAAAGTAAACCCCAATGAAAGTGATTTTTTTACTTGATTTGTCTATAAAAAATGGGGAAAACTTTTCAGTCTTTGGCTGGTAACTTGTCACTTGTTTCCATGGTCTGCACATAAAGCTTCACAGTGGGCTCCTATAACTAAAGTAGAGCAGATTCTAGCCATATGATGAGTCTTTTTAATTACAAAAGGCTAAGCTAAAGACTCGGAGAAGGCAATGGCAACCCACTCCAGTACTCTTGCCTGGAAAAACCCATGGACGGAGGAGCCTGGTAGGTTACAGTCCATGGGGTCAGTAAGAGTCAGACACAACTGAGTGACTTCACTTTCACTTTTCACTTTCATGCATTGGAGACGGAAATGGCAGCCCACTCCAGTATTCTTGCCTGGAGAATCCCAGGGACAGAGGAGCCCATTGGGCTGCCGTCTTTAGGGTTGCACAGAGTCGGACACAACTGATGCAACTTAACAGCAGCAGCAAGCTAAAGACTATCCTTAGTTTATTCAGACTAATTGAAAGCCCCAACTAAGTTCTTTTCTCCTAGTTTTTTGTTTGGGCCATTATGTTTAACTGTAAAGCACAGTTAGCATTAAATGAAGTTCATTGTGACCTCAGGCAAAGGGAGGCAGCCACTTGTGGGAGTACTAAAAATAAACCTGTTATCCGTCTCAGGGGAAACAATGCGTGTCTAACAAAAAAAAGGAACTTGTCTGTTCAGTGAGATCTTTGCTGACTTTTGTACTCTGATCCCATGTTTTAAAAAATATGCAGGATTTTAATTCTTTTGAGTTCGTTTTCAAACCAATAGCTGTTTTTTTTCACCAATTTTTTTTTTTCTTTTTTACTGTTTCTATAAATATACATGCCCCTGTGTTCTTGTTGTGTTTGTTTTCCTTTGGGCCAGCAGTTCAGGTTAAACTGGTTCATGTAGCACACAGTATTTTTTTAAAAAATAATTTCATTTATTATTAATTTTGGCTCTGCTGGGTCTTCATGCTGTGCTAGCTTTTTTTTTTTTCTTCCGGCTTTTCTTTAGATGTGATGGAAGGTGGCTACTCTCTAGTTGTGGCAGAATGGGCTTCTCATTCCAGTGGCTTCTCTTGTTGTGAAGCATGGTCTCTAGGGTGCACAGACTTAAGTAGTTACAGCACATGGGCTCAGTAATTTCGTCTCCCAGGCTCTAGAGCAAGGGCTCAATAGTTGTGGCCCATGGGCTTAGTTGCTCCGTGGTATGTGGATCGTTCCAGATCAGGGATAGAACCCATGTTTCCTGCACTGGCAGGCAGATTCTTTACTACTGAGCCTCTAGCGAAGTTACAAGCATTTAAGTTCAATATCAAATCTTCAGATACCTTCTACACATTACTATTTTGATCAGAATATTTTAGTTCCTGCAAAAGTGCTACATTAGCATGAATTAAAGTACGTATTTTCGTTTTTCTCTGATGTCTCAAAATACTCTTGATAGCTTCCCTGCCGAATTAGGACTTTTGTAGCCATCAGCATTAGAACACTCTGACCACCGGTCATCCAATAGGTACTGAATTTTGGAGTTGTCTTCATTGTGACTTTATATCTGAGTTGTAGTAATGGGGGTTTACTTCCCTTTAAGAGAGCTACACAGCAGTTCTAATGAACTGGTATCGGTAGTTAGAAGGATGAAGGAAGAAGATGGAAGCAATGCAAGCCTTAGGTAAAGAATTATACTTGCCTCCTTTTGAGGCAATGGGCTAAAGTACCACCAAGACTTGGGTCAGTGTGTCAGAGTCAAGGCCAGAGAAAACTTTCTACATACCCATTCAGAGTAGGGTGATGGGGCTGCCATCCCTGCTGCTTTATAATTTATCTCATTTTACAGTCCTTGCTTTATGAAAAGAACAAATTGCGCCTTGAGTCAGAGAGTCTGAGAAAGGAAGATAAACTTTACTAAGTGTTGTCCTGGCCTTAATGAGAAGTTGAGTGCAAAGGGGGCCCCTGTAAGGTGGTCAGAGCTCCAAGAGTTTGTCCCCAGCTTGACTTCTGTCAAACTGTCTTTATGACAAGGATGTTTTTTCCTACCCATTGTGAGCATTTTATCCTCAAGACACTAAATGCTTTCATCAGTGTCTGCTTTTGAAGAGGAAGTTGTTGGACTTTTGCCCAGTTTGGCTACAAGTAGGGTAGGAAGAGATGTCTGAAAGTGAGCCAAAGTGCACTTTACAGGACCGTGTTTACCTCACATGTGCTGTGTCATGATAAGGATGGGGGGATTGGTAAAAACTGTCATGCTCCATAGCTGCTTTTTCTAGTGAAGGGTAAACTTTAAAAAAGAGAAATCGATCAATAATGCAGATGTAAAGGCAGGCTATTTGTATATCATCAGGCTGTCAGCATGTAGTTTCACAATTTTGCTCCCAACCATTTTCTGTTAGAACTAGGAAATAGCTTAAAGAGCCACAAAATTGTTGGTTAGAAGGAAATTCAAAAACTTTAAAATGAAACTCTCTTCTTTTATCTGATTATTACTCATCCTAACACATTCATTCCCCTAGCACACACACACATATTTTTTTCTCTTTGGTAAAGTTCTTACATGACAGATGAAGCTCCACCTGGTCTTTCCAACACTGACCACTTCCTCTCCTCATCTGGCATTTATTCTCTACCTTGTACTTGCCTCTGTCCCTCGTGTCCTTCCTCCTCACAGAGCTGTTAGTCCTTGACATGTTCTAGTGGCACTTCTCATTCATCCAACAGTCACATGCACATTACACATTTGTGGTTTATCTGATCAGTGAGAACAGGGACTTTTTTTTTGCTCACTTTTTTGTATCACCAGCAGCTAATACAACGATTGACATATAGCTGCACTTGTATGTATTGAATCAGTGAATTCTATACTTTGCATTTTCTGTAGACACCAGCCTTATATTTGAAATTTACAAGGTATCTTATTCCATTTTGTATTTGTTCTAGTGATAATACAGGTTTTAGAAAACCAAAGAAAATGTTGACAACCAAAATGAGAGGACAATACTAATATATAAAGAATTCACATAAATCTCTAAGAAAAATGTTTAAAACTGTAATAAATAGACCAAATATCTGATTAACTAATTCACAAAAAAAACTCTACTTGAAATGTCTAAAAGAGACCTGAGAAAATGTTTATTTTTATTAGGGATCATATAAATGCAAATTTAAGCAAAATGCTACATATCAATTTAGTTAAAATTATTTTGTACAGGAAGCAGCCTGAGAGATCTCTTATATAGTCAGTGACTCTGTAGACTGTGTCAGGTTAAAAAAGTAGTTTTAGAGCCACTCAGACCTAGTTTTAAGTCTTGGATCTTCTACTTAAATGGATGACTTTTTGCAAATTAAGTTTACATTTTGCTTTAAAATTGATAAGTAAGGAATTCACCTTACTTATAGTAATTTTGTTGTTAACTTTGTTTAATTCATTCAGAAATACTTATTGAGTGACTGCTTTGTACACACTCTCAGGTACTGAAGATACACAGTGAACAGATTAACCCTGTCTGATGAAATTTACATCCTAATGGTAGAGATAGACAATAAACAAACACATAAACAAATGTACAGGATTTTGGAGTGTTGAGTTCTATCGATGAAAATAAAACAGGGAAGAGACAGCAGGTAGTTTGTTGTCATATAAGATGATTCGGGAATTCTTCACTGAGATGGCACCATTTCAGAAAAGATTTCAAAGTGGTAAGGGAATAAGCCATGTAGATGTCTTGGGGAAGAATGTTCCAGGCAGAGAAAATAACACAGATAAAGGAATGAAAGAGTGTTGTACCTGATATGTATGAGGAGTAGCAAGGCAGTCAGTGTAGTAAAAACAAGTGAACAAGGGAAAGATACTAAGAAGAGGGGAAGCAGGACTAGATTGAAGGTCTTGGGAGTTCCAACAAGCACATTGGCTTACACTCAGGTGGGTAGTGATTGCTGAAAATTGCAGTCAGGGGAATGACATGAATGGCTGTTTGTTTTTTAAAATCTTTTGCTCACAAAGTGCAGCCTGTGGGATCTTGGTTCCCTGACCAGGGATCAAACCAACACCCCCTGCATTGGCAGCATGGAGTCTTAACCACTGGAGTGCCAGAGAAGTCCTATGGATGTATTTTAAATGGAGGCGCAGTGGTAAAGAATTTCTCCTGCCAATGCAGGGAGATGCAAGAGACGTGCGTTCAATCCCTGGGTCAGGAAGATCCCCTGTGGAAGGAAACAGCAACCCACTCCAGTATTCTTGCCTCGACCGAGGAGACTGGTGGGCTACAGTCCATGGGGTTGCAAAGAGCTGGACATGACTGAGCATACAGCACATATTGTTGTTGCATTTAGAACAGACTATACTGTGGAAGCAGGGAGACTAGTTAGGAATTGTGAGTAATTGAATAGGGGTGGTGGTGACCTGAACTAGGGTGATAGGTTAAGGAAGGGTGGAGACAAAGAACTTCTTAGACTGAATGCATTTTCAAGATACGTAAATATTGGGAATGGGAGGAAGAATCATAGATTACTTTAAGTTTGTGGCTTGAACAGCGGAAGGATGGGTTGCTGTTAACCAAGGTAATGTGTAAAGTGCTTAGCCTGCAGTGTGGCACCTAGATGCTCTGTAAAGGGTGATTCTCTTCTCCAAAATTTAGGGTAAAAATGAAAGACTTTTCTTTTCTCTAATATGCTTCTGTCTACCTGCATAAATGAGTAGAATATTGCACCAGAATAATCAGGTAATAAATTATACATTAAGCTGGCACTTTGGAGTTCTATAAAGTACTCTATTTTTTGGCCAAGATATTTATACTCTAACTGCAAGTAGAACTAATATTTTTTATATGACTGATACAATAGTGACAAGGGTATCAATAGTAATAAAACTTTTTTAAAAATTCAAAGCAAAAAATAACTCTGTCAATCTCTCATTTTATGGATGCATAGACCTATGACTCTCTATATCCCTTTTCTTCTTTTCAGGATGCTATCTTACGGCTGCTTAGCAACAGGAGACCGTTCTGGCCTCATTGAAGTTGTGAGCACCTCTGAAACAATTGCTGACATTCAGCTGAACAGTAGCAATGTTGCTGCAGCAGCAGCCTTCAACAAAGATGCCCTTCTGAACTGGCTTAAAGAATACAATTCTGGGTTCGTGTATTTTTGTTTGTCATTCTTCTGAACAAACTGTCAAACAAATAACTCTTCTCTCAGGTAGACTCATCAGTGTCCTAGAGGAAATATTAATATTATCTATTGCTTTATTTCTGGTTAGATCAAAATGACAAACAGGCCTTTCTAGAGTCTAACAGAAGATTGGCATTGAATTCTACTTCATCTAGATCAAATTTCAGAGCCAAGCAGTAGTTTAACAAACCTAGAGTTTAAGTATTTAACAAGTAACATGTAACTTTTTAAGTGCATGAACTTCTGTAATTATGGGAATGTATGAACCTAAGTAAATTTTCAGTAGATTTTTACAGTAGAAGTAAATGAGTTTGTCAAGTGGTCTCTCCAATCTAAAAAATACAGTGCTAGGAACTGTGTTGTGCTGTGTGTGCTTATTCGTTCAGTCGTGTCCAACTCTTTGTAACCCCAGAGAACTGCCAGGCTCCTCTGTTCATGAGATTCTCCAGGTAAGAATACTGGAGTGAGTTGCCGTTCCCTCCTCCAAGGGATCTTCCCAGCCCAGGGATCAAACCCAGGTCTCCCGCATTGCAGGCAGATGCTTTTACCACCCGAGCCACCAGGGAAGCCCAGGAATTGTGTTATTTCTGTTATTGTGTTGGACAAGTCCTAATACATAGGAAATTAAAGAATTTTCAATGAGAAGAAAACACTAAAAGTATTACTGGCTTAAGACTTTGAAGTCAGACTTAAATGTTTATCATTGGCAAAATCCAAGAATTTGTATATGAGAATCAGTTTTCAGATTCTGATTTAGGGCCTCGTCCCTAAAGGGTCTATATTAGTTGTTTCTGATTTAAATCACTGACTTAAATGATTGGAACCTCAATACTTAACTCTTAAATATGGATTTTAGTCTTTGTTCAAAACTACAAAAGTGTTCCAAAGCCCAGTATCACCCAGCAAAGCTGATGGTCTCCTCTCATTACAATTCATATGAAACTACCCCCCATCCCCACTGAAACACGAGCCCCAGGACACAGCAGTTTAAATAGCTGATTTCTAGTTATCTGGTATCTGAGCCAGCCTGCTGACTCCTCTCTGCCCTGCTCCTCTGAAAGGAAACAGAAATGTGGACTGGCTCCATCCCATACTGCTGGAGACTAAAATCTTTTCTTCTGTTTTTTTCTCTCATTCAGGGATGACCTGGACCGAGCCATTGAGGAGTTTACCCTATCCTGTGCCGGCTACTGTGTAGCTTCTTATGTCCTTGGGATTGGTGACAGACATAGTGATAATATCATGGTCAAAAAAACTGGCCAGGTAAGCAGCTTGCCGGAGTCTGCCAAGGACCTCAGTGATGCTGTTATAGGCAGCACAATCTCTTAATGAAACTCAGATTCCTTTTATGATTCTGAGTCATGTCTTTGGCTTTTCTTTTATTTCCCACCCCTTGTTTCATATACCATCTGCTTCATATATTGGTTTGTTTGCTTAAAGTTAGGTGATAAACATTTATTTAAATGCTTAAAACTATTGAGGTTATTTATAAGTGACCTATTCCTTCAATATAAGATATTGTATTTGGGGGACACATGTATCTGCGAATAGAAGAAGCAGGTATTATGTAGGGTGTAAAGAAAGAAAAGATTAAGAAAAGAAAAAGTTGAGACAAATCCCACTTTATTTTTTTTTTTAGAATATCATATATAATCATCTGTGGGAGTAAGGAGAAATAGAGTGTAGGTGATATCATTTTGGGGTAGCTTAGGAACTACACCAGGTTGTTTATTATAAAGAAACTCTTAGTTTTGAAATGAAAGATTTTCTAAATCTTCACAGTGACTTTTATTTGTAAATCTTTTATTTTAAGCAAAGACAGATAAAATGATTTGAGATATTTTTCAGTTTAGCCCTAATTCCCTGACACTAGAGGAATTCCAGAATAAAAATCTTGGGGTCACTATGTGAACTCTGACTCTCAGAGGGACCCAGAGTTTTATACCTCCTTGGAGATCTGAGTAGTTCTGGTTTTGGCTTTGAGAGATGAACCTTGTGTTCACACTTAAAAGAATCCCCTCAGACTTCTGGTTAATCAGATTGAAACACAAGTTTTTCTCCATTTTTTTCTTCACTCCCTTCTAATAAGATATTGAAGAATAAGAAATATGTAGGGTCACAAATCAAACTTCAGTAAATTTCAGAAAATTGAAATCGTATCAAGCATCTTCTCCAACCACAACGCTATGAGACTAGATATCAATTACAAGAAAAAAACTGGAAGAAACACAAACACATGGAGATTAAACAACACATTTCTAAATAACCAACAGCTTACTGAAGAAATCAAAAGAGAAATAAGAAAATTTCTAGAAGCAAATGATAAGGAAACCATGACAACTCAAAGCAGCAAAAGCAGTTCTAAGAGGGAAGTTTATAGCAATACGATCCTACCTCAAGAAACAAGAAAAACATTGAATAGACAAACTTAACTTTACACCTAAAACAACTGGGAAAAGAAGAAGAAAAAAACCCCAAAATTAGTAGAAGGAAAGAAATCATAAAGATCCGAGCAGAAATAAATGAAATAGAAATGAAAGAAATAATAGTAAAGATTAATAAAACTAAAAGCTGGTTCTTTGAGAAGATAAACAATATTGACAAACCCTTGATTCATCAATAAAAAAAAGAGAGAAAAGTCAAATCAACAAAATTAGAAACGAAGAGGAGAGGTTACAACAGACAATGCAGCAATACAAAGGATTATAAGAGACTATTATGAACAACCATATGGCAAAGAAATGGACAGGTTCTTAGAAAGTTCAATTTGCCGTAACTGAACCAGGAAGAAATAGAAATTATGAAACTGAAATTGAAGCTGTGATCAAAAATCTCCCAAAATGCAAAAGCCCAGGACCAGACAGCTTCACAGAATTCATTAAACATTTAGAGAAGAGCTAATGCCTGTCAAATTTTCACCACTGAGGATAATGTTTGCTGTGGGTTTATTGTATATAGCTTTTATGTTATGTTGAGGTATGTTCCGTCTATTCCTGCTTTCTGGAGGGTTTTTAATCATAAATGGATGTTGAATTTTGTCAAAGGATTTCTCTACATCTATTGAGATAATCATATGTTTTTTATTTTTCAATTTGTTAATGTGGTGTATTACATTGATTGATTTGTGGATATTGAAGAATCCTTGTATCCCTGGGATAAAGCCCACTTCGTCATGATGTATGATTTTTTAAATATGTTGTTGGATTCTTACCACAGTAATTTAAAAGTCCAGATCAAAATTCTTAAGATTAAAATTTATTATCATGAAGTCATTCAAAAATCTATGGGATTTCTCTGTTATCCACAATGAGACTATGAATAATCCCATTTTTCTGCTGGCCGCTAAAGACAGTCTTTATGTAACAGTCATGACTCCCAATATTGAAGTAAGTTTCAGTTGCATCATCTACAAACTCACCCTAGGCAAACAGAAGGAGGAATTAGTGTTCCAGAAACATTTATCTTTGTCCAGAGCATTAACATCACCGAGAAAGGGAGGTATAATGAAGTACATGTTAGCTCAGTGGTAAGCTTTGCAAAATTAAAGTTAGAAGCATATTTTTAGGTGTTTTAGGTCTCAGTCATAAATTGAAACTCTTTTATTTGTACCCACTATAGACTTTAAGAATCTTAAGTTTCAGAGGGAAAAAAAGAAGTATGTCTCATGGCTATGTGTCTATAACATATACTATGCAGAAAATATAGACTGTTTTCAAAAGTAAAAATGATAAGAAATTTGTGATTCCTTCTATACAAAGAATGGTTTACATGCATTGCTTTATGGCATCCTCACAATAACCTGATTGGAGTATAATTACTATCCACATTTTATACATGAGGAAACAGGCACATAGTTGTTAAATAACTTGCTGAAGACCCCAGCCAGTAAGGGATGGAGTGTTCTTTACCACTCTGAAAATCAGATTCGTCAGGCTGTAACGTGGCTTACAATAAATTCATAATGTAAATAACATAAAACCTAACACTACTGTAAGCAGAGGGGGCAGGAATACAAAGAAGAACTATACAAAAAAGATCTTCATGACCCAGATAACCACGATGGTGTGATCAATCACCTAGAGCCAGACATCCTGGAATGTGAAGACACGTGGGCCTTAGGAAGCATCACTACAAACAAAGCTAGTGGAGATGATGAAATTCCAGTTGAGCCATTTCAAATCCTACAAGATGATGCTGTGAAAGTGCTGCACTCGATATGCCAGCAAATCTGGAAAACTCAGCAGTGGCCACAGGACTGGAAAAGGTCGGTTTTCATTCCCATCCCAAAGAAAGGCAATGCCAAAGAATGTTCAAACTACCACACAAATTTCTCTCATCTTGCACGCTAGCAAAGTAATGCTCAAAATTCTCCAAGGCAGGCTTCAATAGTATGTGAACCATGAACTCCCTGATGTTCAAGCTGGCTTTAGAAAAGCCAGAGGAATCAGAGATCAAATTGCCAACAGCCACTGGATCATTGCAAAAGCAAGAGAGTTCCAGAAAAACATCTACTTCTGCTTTACTGACTATGCCAAAGCCTTTGAATGTGTGGATCACAACAAACTGTGGAAAATTCTGAAAGAGATGGGAATACCAGATGGGAATGCCTCCTGAGAAATCTGTATGCAGATCAAGAAGCAACAGTTAGAACTGGAAATGGAACAACAGACTGGTTCCAAATCGTGAAAGGAGTCCATCAAGGCTGTGTATTGTCACCCTGCTTATTTAACTTATATGCAGGGTACCTCATGTGAAATGCTGGGCTAGATGGAAGCACAAGCTAGAATCAAGATTACTGGAAGAAATATCAATAACCTTAGATACGCAAATGACACCACATTTATGGCTGAAAATGAAGAAGAACTAAAGAGCCTCTTGATGAAAGCGAAAGAAGGGAGTGAAAAAGTTGGCTTAAAACCCAACATTCAGAAAACTAAGATCATGGCATCCGGTCCCATCATTTCATGGCTAATAGATAGGAAAACAATGGAAACAGTGAGAGACTAATTTCTTGGGTTCCAAAATAATCACTGCAGATGGTGACTGCAGCCATGAAATTAAAAGTTGCCTGTTCTTTGGAAGAAAAGCTATGACCAACCTAGACAACATATTAAAAAGCAATTACTTTGCCAACAAAGGTCTGTCTAGTCAAAGCTATCGTTTTTCCAATATTCATGTATGGATGTGAGAGTTGGACTGTGAAGAAAGCTGAGTGCTGAAGAATTGATGCTTTTGAACTGTGGTGTTGGAGAAGACTCTTGAGAGTCCCTTGGACTGCAAGGAGATCCAACCAGTCCATCCTAAAGGTGATCTGTCCTGAATATTCACTGAGAGGACTGATGCTGAAGCTGAAACTCCAACACTTTGGCCACCTGATGATGACAACTGAGTCACTGGAAAAGACCATGATGCTGGGAAAGATTGAAGGCGGGAGGAGAAGGGGATGGCAGAGGATGAGATGGCTGGATGGCATCACCGACTCGATGGACATGAGTTTGACTAAGCACCGGGAGTTGGTGATGGACAGGGAGGACTGGTGTGCTGCAGTCCTTGAGGTCACAAAAAGTTGGACACGACTGGGTGACTGAACTGAACTAAGTCCAGACATGCTGTATATGGTACAAAAGCCCCTGGCCACAGGTGGCAATCGAGCATGAAATGTGGTGTGTCTGAAATGAGATACACCATTAAAGGGGAAAATATACACTGGATTTGGAAGACTTAGTATGAAACCAAGAATGGTTAAAAAAAAAAACTCATTGGAAACTTTATATACTTATTACATTCTAAATAATATTTTTGATACAGTGACTTAAATTTTTATTAAGATGAACTTCACCGTAAGACTTTCAAAATGTGGTTACTAGAAAAGTTATATATGAAGCTCCTATCTGTGGCTCATACTATATTTCTGTTGAACAGCACTGATTTAGAGTAAAAAGATAGGGGCCAAGTAGCACAGAAAAGTAAGGAAGAACATGAGGCTTAGAGGATAAAAATGAATTATGCCAAGAAGCAAAAGAAGCACTATCAGACGTACAACTTGGCTATGAGCTTCCTGGCAGCCAAAGCAGACAGAGCAAAGCTCCGTTGCTAGCATTATCTAACCAAAGAAAGCACAGGAGGCATCAGAGAGGGAAGCTTTTTCTTTTTCTCTGGGAAGAATCTGGCCAACACGGATGTGTACTGACTACCACAAGGATTGGGGGTGGGGTGCTGATCCTGGAGTCCAATGTATTCTTTTAGCCCTTTTCACACTGAGCTTTGAAAAAAGCCTTTAGGGCATACTTCTGTCAAAATCAATTTAGAGAGGAGAGCAAGGGTTGAGTGACACAATCCTTGTAAGTTGCTTCTTGGCAATTTGACAGATACATAATCTGGTCATGATGCTTTGAGATGAAAAGGAAATGGAGAAAAAAAGCTGCAGCTCCCAGGCAGTGAGAGCAGGTGTGCAGAGTGCTGGGGAAGGCTGCCCGACACGGAGCTGCCAAAACTACCTTGCCAACTAGGCTGCAGTTACGAGGAGGAGACAACTGGGTGAGAGAGAGGTATTGTCCAAACACTTGTGGCTTCTTGTCAGTTAGGAACAAAGACGTTGTGGATGGATATCATTTCAACTTCTTGCTTATTTACAACCACATTCTTGAAACAATGCTACTTTTGCACGGGAGAATTCCTGGAGGGTTGGAGGGAATGTGACCCCAAACTGCTGACTCTCCATCTAGAAATGCCCATGGTAGGACAGAGAGAACAGAAAGGACCACCAGATATGGCATCGGGCACACAGCAGGTACCCAGTCCATGTTAATGGTAACTGAATCTGGTCCAAAACAGGCCCTAAAATATTGAAGAGTTCACTAAACCTCTCTGCATAAAAGTCTCAATGGGTAGATGGAACCAGGAGGGTGGCTCAAATGCTGACATTCAATTTTGAGTGAACCCTGGTTGCATTTCCCTTCAAGAATTAATATCAGGATTAAGAAACAGAAACAGAAACACATTAATCTTTGTAACTTTTGATTTCTGGCTTGTGCACTTCCTTAGAAGCAGTTGCAAGGCCCAGCCGATTCTAGCTTGTCTACTGAATAAATTCATTCCACGCCTTCCCTTCAAGGACATCTCCTCACTGTCCCAGAATTACAACAGATAAAGAAGGTGACAGCAGCAACCACAATGGGTAGCTAGCTACAGTATGCCGCCAAAGAGAACTTCTCGTGCTTTTCATCATCTCTAGCTCTGGTGTCACAACTGAAGTCAGCATGAAAGGGGACACCCAGGATGGTACGCCCTACTTGCCCGCTGATCCCATAACATGTGGATATTTCCCCCCAGTGATTCCAGCTCCTAGGCCCACACTCCCTGTGTCCAGGACCGTCTCCTCTGCTTCACTTCCTCCTTGTGCTGTGCACACCACTATTATTTCCTACCTACTTGAAATTCACTTCTATACTCATCCCACCACAGCCATAACAGTGCAAGGCAGCAAAGGTCCAACACACTAGGGTTTTCTCAGCTACAACGAGCGGGGCAGCCTCTCAGCACTGCTAGTCTACAAATTCCACTTGTCTTCTGGGGTTTGTGACTGTGCCCTTTCCTGTTTGCCTTTGTCTCATCTGACATGTGTGCTTTGTTTCTTTTTCACAACCTTTGCTTTTAGAAAGTCCATCTGTTTTGAGAGTTGGTGGAAAGCTTTCCTATTCAGAGTGTGACCATGGGCCAGCAACTTGGGTATCACCTGAGGACATGTTAGAACATGCATTTGAACAAGATCTGAGATGATTCCGTGCATGCAAATTTGAGAAACAGTAGTATAAAGCACCACTTAAACCAGGATAAACATAAGCGGATGCAACCTTTGGGGAGAAAGTTTTTAAATGTGGGCTAGATCTTTTTAGGAGAGAGGATGGTCCAGGAGAGGACAAGCAGGGTCCGAAGCTGGTAACAGTCACAAGATGAGTTGTTTCCAAACTCTGACTACCCCAGGCACTGTCCAGGAAAGGGCTTCAGATTCTGGAGTCAGGATTACTTCATCTCTTTTTTGTTTATAACCAAAAGGACCTTCATTAATTATAAAAATCTGCATAGTTAGGAAACACAGCAACGTTTCACTAGTCACTCATGCCCATGGTGACAGTAATCAAATGATCAACTTACCGCTGTCTTCATTTTTTTACCATTGCACCATACATCCAGAGTGTCTTTCTCTGTAAAGGCAACCGATTACAACAAATTATAACCTGCGATTTAAAGATAAACTATTATTTTAAGAAAAGTTTGAAACACTGGATTTTGAAAACTCCATTAACTTTTCATGGCTTTGAAATTCTTCCAAATCTGAAGAAATTGTGTTTTTTTGTTCACAGACAAAATCAAAATGAAACCAATCTTTTAAGACAAAATCATGATATAATATACACTGATGAAGATTTGTTAAAGAATATCTATAAAGGAGAATACAGACAAATGAATGTAAGGAGAGAATTTCCATATGAGAATGTCCTTTTTTTTTTCATATCATTTGAAATGTTTTAATTAAATTTCTAAGGTCTGGTAAAGAATGGTCAAACTACCACACAATTGCACTCATCTCACATGCTAGTAAAGTAATGCTCAAAATTCTCCAAGCCAGGCTTCAGCAATACGTGAACCATGAACCTCCAGATGTTCAAGCTGGTTTTAGAAAAGGTAGAGGAACCAGAGATCAAATTGCCAACATCTACTGGATCATTGAAAAAGCAAGAGAGTTCCAGAAAAACATCTATTTCTGCTTTATTGATTATGCCAAAGCCTTTGACTGTGTGGATCACAATAAACTATGGAAAATTCTGAAAGAGATGGGAATACCAGATGACCTGACCTGCCTCTTGAGAAACCTGTATGCAGGTCAGGAAGCAACAGTTAGAACTGGACATATACACAATGGAGTATTACTCAGCCATTAAAAAGAATACATTTGAATCAGTTCTAATGAGGTGGATGAAACTGGAGCCGATTATACAGAGTGAAGTAAGCCAGAAAGAAAAACACCAATACAGTATACTAACACATATATATGGAATTTAGAAAGATGGTAATGATAACCCTGTATGAGAGACAGCAAAAGACACACAGATATATAAAACAGACTTTTTGGACTCTGTGGGAGAGGGAGAGGGTGGGATGATTTGGGAGAATGGCATTGAAACATGTATACTATCATGTAAGAAACGAATTGACAGTCTAGGTTTGATATAGGATACAGGATGCTTGGGGCTGGTGCACTGGGATGACCCAGAGAGATGATATGGGGAGGGTGGTGGGAGGGGG